>CM074303.1:13698904-13738904 GCA_037194245.1 Opsariichthys bidens
GGATTTTGCCTGAGGGTTTTCAAACATGAGTCCCACAGGATACACACACACACACACACACTTTGAATACACTGGTTTCTGCTTCCCTAGTACAAATATATTGGTCAAGTACACATAAAATGAAAAAAAAAAACGTGCATAACATGTAGCTTTTAATGCAGTAATTTAGTCTTAAACTGAAAATTTATATTTTTTTGTATTTTGCACATTTTGGCATATCTTTGTATTCTCTGCACAGTATTTATACTGAATACTTCAGAAATGATAAGAGTGGTATGTAACCCAGCTTTTCAAATATGAATTATGAAAACATTATTATTTTTTTAAATTTAAGATATCATGTTTATTATTATTATTTAAGAAAGTTTCTTCTTGATTATGTGAGTATTAGAGGAAAATTCCATGCTACCATTATTAAAGCGTTAAGAGAACGTTCTATTGTTACTAATGAAGACCATTATAGTTCTGAAAACTTTCCTCTGATCTTTCTGAGAATATAGTCATTTTCTCCCAAGATTTAATGGATCAGTTGTGTACAATATTTTGAGAATTTTGCTCTAAGAACATTTTCTATTTGCATTATAAGAACAGTTTAAAAAAAAAAATTGCCTCTATTTGGGTGTGAGCAAAAACACGCCGTTTTTGTGTGTGTCCCTTTAAATGCAAATGAAGAGGGCGGAGCTTTAACAGCTCAACAACAACAAAGCAGGAGAATCTCACGCAGACAAAATGAGGATTGCAGGCGTTCAACTTTTATAATGAAACTGGACGTTTCTGATTTGTTATCCGTTTTCTGTAAACGAAAATATGAACTTTGAACGTGCAGATGTTGTTTATGCTCGAAAAGCAACATTTCACACTAAAGTTAAAAAAGTGAAATCACAATCAACCCCCCCCCCTTTTAATAATATTATAGAACGTATTGTCCTAAAATTTTATATATTCCCTGTTGCCTGACTAAATAATATAAAGGACTCAAATGATGTCACTTCCTCTTCATTGTGTCATTTTAAAAGGCAGTTCTATTGTTTTCAGGTAGAAGTGAATAGAAAAGCGAACAGAGAGCATGCATTTTTTTTTTAAACGTATCAGTGTTTTTGTATAGCTAAATCGACATCGTTTTTTTTAAAATCACACTATAATCTTATTAAATACTTTAAAAAAAAAAGTTTTTTTCTGGCTATAGCGCATTAAAAATATTAATTTAGTTTGATCAAGTAGTCAGTTTTGAAGTAGTAGTGGAAATAGTATGCTCACCAAACACAAACGGAGCTCCTTTCACTGAATGTTTTCAGCTTTAAACCGGTTGCATGCGTTTATGTCTGAAAATGGATGTCGACTCGAGTTCTTCTCGTATTTTCACTCGTCTCTCTTTCTCTGTCTCCTCATGGCAGCCTGCAAGAGAAAGGAACAGGAACAGCACAAAGACAGAAACATGGTCCCCAAGAAGCAGCGCCTGGTCTTCACGGACCTGCAGCGCCGGACGCTCATCGCCATCTTCAAGGAGAACAAGCGGCCCAGCAAAGAGATGCAGATCACCATCTCGCAGCAGCTGGGTCTGGAGCTCTCCACCGTCAGCAACTTCTTCATGAACGCCCGGCGTCGCTGCGTGGACCGCTGGCAGGACGAGCACGCGGCCAGTCCCGGTCAGCCCGGCACCTCGGCCACCACTTTCTCCAAAGCGTGAGCGCGCCGGACGCGGGCGGCGCTGGAGGATGCCCGGCTGACAGACCAGTGCCAGGTGTACCTCAGCAACAGCTGATGATGATCTACGGTGCCCATCAAACCTCACAAACCCCTTCCGGGCACGGCGGATGTGGATGAGTTTCGTCGAGCTCATCCGAAAGCGCTTTTAATTTGTTTGCGCGTTTGGTTTATTTTTTCTCTCATGGATATTTTTGGACACCTGCCCCCCCCCCACCCCCACCCCACCTGTGCTTGATATTTGAGCTAAAACATCTCTCATCTCAGTCTCTGGATTAGCGAAGCTATACGGAATTTTCTCTCTCTCATAGAGCGGTGGAAAGAAGGAACGGAAGGCAATACGTATTTTAGCACACGACCCTTGGTTTTTGACATACACATAGTTTCGATCGCTTTCGGTTCTAGATGTGTTCAGGTGTCTCGCCCTCTCAGTCTGTATTTTCACTGCCAGTGTGGCGCCTTGTTCTTGCTTCAGCACAATGATAAAGGGATGCAAAGAATCAATCAGCCCTCTGTATCGTCCCCTAAAGAATCATTTTACCGTAGGGGTCTTACAGAGCGCTTCATCTGCACAGAGCAACGGCGCCACCTCCTGGAGAACCCTATAAACGCACCTTTCGTTTGAGACTTTAGATGTCATGCTGCCTTCAAGTCAGTGTGTTTATTTTTTATTTGAGTTATTTTGGCTGCAGTCCGTAACCTTCGGCGCTCTGGCGGTTAACAAACAACCGCATGCGTCTCGCGGAAGAACATTTTAGCCGGAGCTACTTTTCTCTCCCGATCTCATCAAAGCGCGTGTCAATAGACTTTCTGTTTCTATTTGGCGCGCTATTTATATACCATTTTTTTTCCACGCACCTACCCACTGCGTATCACATGCAAATAGCACGCCAAAAACAAACATAAACTCCCAACATATGCAGAATTAGGAGATCGTGTTGGTGCTACTCCACAGTGGTACGTCCCGAACCAATCTAAAATAGTCCGTTTAAATAAACAGATTCAGGAAAAAACACGGTTTGGATTCATGATGTACTAGCTCATTATATAATTTTTGGGTTATGCAACTCAATTTTACATTTAAGTACTGAGTAATAATAATAATAATAATTAATTACATATACTTACTTATAGGGTTAATTGCATGTAAGTATGCATAATAAATAGTTATTACTACAGTAACTACGTGTGTTCACAAGATTTTTGATCACAAAAAAGTTACGGACTGCGGCTTTAAGCTTAGCAAAAACGAGAAATGTCGCAACTATCATTTTAGTACATTTATTTACAGTGTTTTAGGTAACAATAATAACCTTGCATCAAATCAAATAAGAGTTTCCCGTTTTCGCCGCACAGTAAAACATCCCAGCAGCTCTTGAAGGCAGCGTGAAGGTTGTCCGATGTCAGGATTTTTATCAGCCATCGGAGCTTTTGTGTCTGTGTTTTTCGCACATTTTATTTTTCCTTGCATCCAAAGCTCTTTTCCGTTACCAAAGATGAAACAATCAGCAATCGAGTGGAGCGTAAAAGCTGTCCGATTATTTTTCTCCTGTTTGTGGAGACCTGCAGCTTCTGACGGCCAAAACCTAAAGGTAAAATGTCACTGTATGATAATTGAGTGCCAACGACAGATGCCTTAACGATAATCATAGAGGATGTTCGAGGCTCCGAGTCGCCCAAAGACTCCAGAGAATCCGACAAATCATGGGCCGAAAAACACTCATTCCTGAGTCCTGACATCCATTATTTTGGAAACCAAATCAATCCATTTACCAAAACGTACTGAATATGAATCTGTAAATATTCCTCTTTAATCTTTGTCTCTCTCTCTCTCCCTCTCTCTGTTCCTCTATAATAACGATGCGGGTAAAAAGTTACATAGACACAAAGTTTGTATTAAACGTCTGGACTCTTGTTGTGCATAAACTATGTGTAAAGAAGCACCTTGTGAACAAAACGACAAGAAACAAGGGATTGTTGTGTATCCTGAACATTTGTGGAGGAACGGACTCCTGAACGTTGAGCGGCTCTTTGTCTTTCAATCCCAAAAGGCTCCGGCTGGTGAAAAAGGACCTTCTTGATGAGCTTCATCTTTTGCTTACTTCCTGTCTCACTGTCCAGACAGGGAAGACAGCAGATGTCTGTAGCATTTCAGAACAAAGTCGTGACCAGGTGAAGAGCAAGTTTTTTTTGTTTTTGTTTTTAAACAAACTCTCATGTGAAGCAAAAATGTGAAAAAAGCGAACACACACACACACACACACACACACACACACACACACACACACACCTCGTTTGTAGTGAGAATCAATGTGGCTACCTCACAGAAACACAGTGGTGTGTGTGAAACAGCCACTGATACCAAAGATTCTTCTTCAGCCTGCCAGTTTAACCATCATCATCATCATCTTCATCATCACCCGCTCACAAACACCAACGTGATTCAGTGTAGCAACACATTTTCGTCTCAAACACACACAAACACACAATCTAGCGGACAAAAAACAGAACGTTTCGCTAAGTTATGAAAACGTGTTCTCTCAACGTTCAAAATTATTGTTAAAAGATTTATTCCCGATTATACGAACGCTAAGGGAACATTCCGGGGATTACATTCCGAAACAAGTAGTAACGTTTAAGAAGCGGAAAAAGTCGGACTTAATTCATGCGATGTGTCTAAACCAGAGCTTCCCAAACTTAAGCGGGGTAAGGCCCGCCAAAAACGTCGACCCCCGCCGTCAAAAAATATATATAGCGACATTTACCTACAAATACAAGAATTTCATGTTTAAATCCGTAACACTAACCTTACATACTTTCAAAAAAAAATGTAATTTTAGAACAATTGGAATATTTTAATATATTGATTTGGACTAGCCACTGCAATACCGCTACGGCCCACCGGGGGTCATTTGGGAAGGTCTAAAGCCCAGTGGCGGGGATATAGGGGTCGTCATTCACACGAATTGGCAACCTCGTAAAATACGTATGAATTGCCATGAGATCAGGTTGGAAAAAGCCCTTTATTAAGACCCGATAACTTCGAACGAACGTTCTATCAACGTTCATAACTTAACCCTTGTGCATTGTTCAAATTCACGACCTTTTCGTTATGTGATTTTAACTGCTTTAAAAATGTATCAGATAAATATTTTTTGCTTAAATCTATTAATCAATCTCAGTCCTGATCAAAACTACTAAATTTTAAAAAAAAATTCAGGATTTTAACTCTTTAAAACGTTAAAATCTGATGCTGCACAAAAACTAACAATGTTGTTTCTAATCTTTGACACGTTTTTTTCCCAAATCAGTGACATCGTTTATGAATTTGGCAATTAAAAGTTCTGATTTTTTTTTTTAAATTTAGTAGTTTTGATCAGGACTGAGGTTGATTAATAGATTTAAGCAAAAAAATATTGATCTGATACATTTTTAAAGCAGTTAAAATCGTAACGAAAGGGTCGTGAATTTGCCCACAGAGTGCTGTTGAGTTTTTGAACATTTTCAAAGCATTTTCCCAAAATATGTGTCAAAATAAGATTTGTCACCAAAAATCATTCCATTTGCTGAAAGTTACGGCCAAATTAAGACTCAAAAATTCCCCACAGTGGATGAAAACATCCCGAACGGCACAGAAGGGTTAAAGAGAACTTTGCCAGGAGTGCGTTTCCTGTACAACAACGGGACTCACTACGGTTTCCCAAAACCGTTCAGCCGCGTTGGTGAACGATGTCCCGCAGGTGTTGGAGTAAGAACGGAATGAATCCGTCTGAGATCGAATGAATGCGCGCGGACACGGCATCTGAGGAACAACTCGTTCTCGCGGACGCACATGCGCACTCTTCAAAAACGGTGCTTACGAAACTATATAATTGACATTTGGATATATATCCGAAATAAAAGATCGTACTTGATGTCGCCGAGCTTCTTTTGCTCAAGATAGTCCGCATGACACAAAAACAAAAGTTTGCGATGCGCTGTGCGAACGTGAACGATGGTTTCGAGAAACACCAAATCGTTGTTGGTCATGACGGAAGTTGGGATGTTTAGTTGGCTAATTCGGGAAACACATCCCTGAACGTTCTGAGAATGTTTCCTGTAAACTGGGTTTGTCCCCAAACTAAGGCTGCGTTCACACTTGTAGTTCGATTGGACCAAAAACACAAACACAGAACATATAGTCCTGGTCCTCTCAGCGTCACACTGGCATTTTTAACACCTGAAGTGACCGAACCGAAGGCGTAGGGATTCGGTCACGCCCTGATTGGTCACTTTTATGACGTATATTTGGCGCCGGATCTCGCTTACCCAACCTTGAAAACAACGCTGTGTTCTGGATTAAACGCTTTATTTTGACCAGCTGAGAATCACGAAGAGCTCATCAAATGTTCAAAACATTCAGAACCGCAGCAGGATTTCCAGAAACTTCACGCTCCACGTTTGCCCTCAACTCATTTTGATACGCCGATCTTCAAATCAGCGACTCCTAGCGTCGCATCTCGTGACATCACGTCCTGTTTTTGGTCGGTTCACACGTCTTTGGTCCGTGTCGCGTTCATACATCGGTCGAACCGCACCAGAGTTCGTTTGGAAGCGGAGCGAGACCCGTCTTTATAGCGTCTCGGTCCACACCAGGGTTCTGATGGCAGCGTTCACACATGAACCGCACGAACTGAGCGATCGCACCAGGGTTCGCTTTAATCCAACCGAACGTGACGAGTGTGAACGCAGCCTAAGCTACACACACACACACACACACACACACACACACACAGAGTAGTCAGACTGCATTATGCCACGGTGAAGGAAGTGGCAACTATGCAGGACAAGTTGAGTGCCTTTTTCCTTCAACCACGGGTGGATTTGCTCTGGACACACTCACACACACACACACACACACACAAATATATGCACACATTTTTTTTAAAAACATACTGCATATTTTTTTTGCATAGCTGCATATTTTGCATAAAAAAGGGAGTTTCCATTCTGATTTAAAAAAAAAAAAAAGCACTTTGTTTTTTTAACGAAAGTAGTTGTTTTTCTATTCGCTGCATATATTTATTTAATTATTATGTGTATTTATTTCTCTATGAAGTGTGCAGGAGTGTGATATTTCTGTAATCCCTGTGGCAATGCCTCACACACACACACACACACACACACACACTTCCGACAGAGCTATTTTTGTGTAATTTACAGTATTCCGGAAGTGTGTGTTTATGATGTTTGTGTAATACCGAGGTACACCTGCACCGTCAGTGGTCGCCCAATCACATGCAGCCACGGCGCATAATCACAGACATCCGACCAATCACGTCATTTCACGCTGGCAGGCACGTGTTGACAATGAGAATTCTGATATACCTCAAATACTTGTAATGTAAAGGTAATCTGACGAAACAATAACGATGATAGTAGAAGATGATAATACTGCTAAATAATAGTTTTGGAAATATTGTGACTTGAAGCTTTTTACTGTTCTGTACTGTCTTGTTGAGTTCATTTTGGCATGCTCCCTCAAAAATCAACCTTTTTTTTTTGGTTATTTAACTAAACATCGGAAAACATTCTGGTGTCACGCTATGAAAGTCGAGATTGCCTGAAATGATCCGAAGCTTGTGTAGTAATTAGTTCCTTTGAATTATGAGAAACACCAAAATGAGCTTTAGAGACCAAAGTAATATCATGGGGCAAATTACTTCTTTTCTTTTTTTTCATTTTAAAGTTCAATTTCTTTTTCTCTCTCTTAATTTCATTTATTGACCCATGTTTCTGTCCGTAGGAAAATGCATTTGAGTTGAATTATTAGTGTTTGTTGTGCGTGTTCAAGTGATCCTGATATTTAAAAAAGAAAAAAGGAGAAAAAAAAATGAAAACCAGCTCTTCTGTCGTTAGGGAAACGCTGGTGATTCTTTTATGCATGGATATTAATCTAACTGTTCCGAAACAGGACGACTCGTACGTCACGGTCAGGGAGAGGCAGGAGGAACCCGGATTTGCCCGGTTGGGTCTGATGAAATGATCGAGAATTTATTGATTAATTTATTTAACACTTTGATTGGCAATATTGTGCTCTTTTTCTATCCCACACCTCTGTAAATGAAATTGCAATGAAGTTAAATCAAAGTTTTGAGGGTTTAATTGTTTCTTTAAGAAACGTCTGGGTCATATTTCACCCAAAATCACAAAGAAAAATATTTTGCACTAAGAAAATAGCTTTTTTTTTTTTTTTGACCAGTATGAATTTTTGCATCATGACACTTTTTCTTAACAATTTTAAACATGTAATAAATAAATTAAAGCAACTTAAGTTACTAAGTAATTTGTATTTTCACTCTTTCGCTATTTATTTATTTTTTTAATTTGCCAGTCTCCACTAAAAAAAAATTATTTTATTGTATGAAAATCTGAACATATATAATATAAACAACCCAAGTTGGGTTGAAAATGGACAAATAATTTTGCTGGCTAGTTTTATTTAACTCGATTATTGTTTAAAAATTACTGTATTAATGCTTAATAGGTTGGAAATTAACATTTATTAAGAAGTTTAATGAATAATAATTAAATAATAAACATTAAATTGCTGATTAATAAATGCTCTTTTGATTATTATTGTTGCGTCTAGTAATTATGTGTCAGATTTTTAATCTCCAACCTATTTTGGGTTTATTTTAATCCAGACACACAGTAATTTTTAATGAATAGTTGAGTTAAATAAAACGACCAGCATGTTGGGCAAACATTTAAAACCCAAGCGATGGGTTGCTGCGTTTGTCCATTTTAAACCCAACTTGAGTGTTAAAAAAAAAACAGAGCCTCTGCTCTTTTTTTTTTTTTTTTAACATTTTATTCTTTTAATCTATTTATTTTATCAACACTTGAATGTTGAAAATCATTCTGAGAAAGTCGTGTTTTTATCATCAGACACTTGTTTCTGCTTCTTTTTGTCTGTGTTTTGATCCGGAGATTCTGTGAAAACATCCGTTAAAGAGTTAATATTGGCCTATATAATAATATCCTGTACAATAATATAATTTCTCCTTTCCTTGCATTTTTTGGGCTGAAATATGAGCTGGACGTATCTTGTCAGGTTTGGTGAGGTTCACTCTTTCATCTACGATTGAACGCGTGTGGTTAATCAACACGCAGACGGATAAACAACAGCCATTGTTTCAAATCTCCCTGTGTGTTCAGATCCGAGACCCTGCGGGCGAATCCTCCTCCTTCCTCTGGTACCAGAGAATCAATCAGAACCATGTGTCTTTGTGATGGTAGAAGACAATCAATTTCCAATAAGGAGAAGAACAAAAGACGAGAACGAACGCTTGAGAGATAGTCGCTGTAAAGACTCAAGACTGGGAAAGGAACGCTGTGAGCGATGAGTGCAGCTGAGCATTTAAAACGTCCACAAAGCATAATATGGATTTTTTTTTTAGCCGACTGCCATGGTAACTGTATTTCAGAACAGCTCTGATTTCAGTCATTTCACAGAGAGGCTTTTAGACTGAAACCATTTTTGATCTTATGTAACCTTTTCCAGGTACTTTAAATGGTTAATTCATCCTAAATTACCCTTCCAAATACACATGATCCCAGCATTCGTTTGTAAGCAGGGTTGCCAGGTCTACTCGACAAAACTCGCTCCATGTCTCAGACTATGGCAAGCCGTTTTGACTTTTATTCATTTTCAGGACTTTCACTGGTTAAAATGTTCATTCTTGATATCAGGAATTACATTTCCACTAGTAACAATGACAATTTTTGATAACAGGAATTAGATTTTCACTAGTAACAATGTAATTCTTGATATCAGGAATTACATTTTCACTAGTAACAATGTAATTCTTGATATCAGAAATTTGCTTTGTTACTAGTAAGAATTGTATTCCTGATATCTTGCCTTTATGGCAAGCCGTTTTGACTTTTATTCATTTTCAGGACTTTCACTGGTTAAAATGTTCATTCTTGATATCAGGAATTACATTTCCACTAGTAACAATGACAATTTTTGATAACAGGAATTAGATTTTCACTAGTAACAATGTAATTCTTGATATCAGAAATTTGCTTTGTTACTAGTAAGAATTGTATTCCTGATATCTTGCCTTTATGGCAAGCCGTTCTAACTTTTATTCAGATATCAAGAATGATAGTTTTTACTAGTGGAAATTTAATTGTTGATATGAAGAATGAACTTTGTTACTAGTGGAAATCTAATTCCCCGATATCAAGAATGAACATTTTAACTAGTGAAAATGCAATTGTTGATATCACAAGTTCATATCCTGAGAATGAATATGAGTTAACCCGGCTTGCCATATCAGACATCAAATCTGTTTTCATAAAGGTGCTCACAGGAGCTCCAAGTCTCCTTACCGTTTGCAAAATATATGTCAATATTTAATCAAGCAACCTTGACAGCTTAAAAGTAGGCCAACTGATCATTCGCAAACTGTTTGATTGACAGGCGATCTGACCAATCGTAACCCCGAATCTGCCATTTTGTCCATCAAAGCAGTCAGTAGATGAACCTTGGTGAACTTGAAACAACATTCCTTCTGATGTTCATTCATGTTTATTTGAAGCTATAAATGAACTAGCATGAATCGCTTCACGACACATTAAAGACACGCTATTTATTGATTAAACGTCTTTAGAAAATTACAATACTTTAAATATGAAACCGTTTCACACGTTGTCGGTGTCCTCTTTGCTCCGCGGCGTATTTTTCACCGCGTGAGAACATGATGTGTGGCGTTTTGAGAGTGGAGGACTTGGCAACCCTGGCTGAATGAAAACGCAGCGTGAACATTCTGCTAAACATTTCCGTTTGTTGTTTCAAGGACTGACATTGAGGACGAGTAAGACTCAATGCTTTACATTTGGGCGAACTGTTCCTTTAATAGACGATTCATTGTTTAGATACAAGGTTATTTACCTGAAGTTTCTGGAAGAATATGATCCATCCGGACAGATGTTTAGTGATGAGCGCTGCACCGAGAGCTATGCAAGAACCAAAACCCATTTCCTTCTCATTTTCTGCCAACTTCCATCGATTGACGCCATCCTCACGTGACTCAGGGTGTTGCGATTGAATGCCTGATGTGCACGCGGATCCCATTTCAAATATAAAATCACCACGATTCTCCAAAAAGTGCCTACGCTCGACTCACTAATGCTCGCGTATTCTTCTGCTATTATAATTGTTTTCCCCTCGTAAATTCAAGGAAAAGAAACAAACAAGGACAATGTTTTGCCTGAGGGAGTAAAGGCGCAGTAGCATTTAACCGTTGCTCGGCGAAATTTCGCGGGCGAAATTCAAATAGGAAAGCGCGCGATTTTGAGTTTGCGTAGTTTTTACCGTTAAGGAAGCACATTTCCGCCTCATTAAAAAACAAAAAGTCTAATTTATGCCATATTTATAACATGAAATGTCGAAATTATGACTGAATTTTCATGTAATAAACAGGCCTATATAGTAGTGTCATAACTTTTCCAGTTGCAGTTGGACTTCTATCTTTGGAAACTGATCTCAGATCAGATGGCGAACGGAGTGCCGCATCCCTGTAGTTTTACAATAGGGATTTAGTCCAAAATTCATTTCAAATTCCACAATGGTATTAAAGCTCTCGCTTGACGTCGTTTCGTTTCCCAGTCTTGATCTCAGTGGTTATGAAGGCCTGTACAGTGACTGAGTTCATGTGTTGAGTCCTTTAAAGTTGGCTAAACCTGAGTGATAACTGTTACAGAACATCAATGAACTAAAAAGACAAGTATGGGTAAATACAATTGTGTGTTTTGAATAATTAAGTAAATAAAAAATTGGGGGAAAAAAAAAAATATCACTTTGTTTCATCTTTGAAGCGCTACACTGACACCTAGTGGTGGAACCAGAGCAACGCACAACTCCGCCCTCTGCTGGACTGGAAAAGACACAGTATGTTCTAGACATGGAATGTTTTTATTCATTTTTTATTTTTAGGTGCAAAGGGGAAAACATTTGTACCACAATGGAAAATTAAGCCAGTGTTTCTTAACATAATTCTCCTTCAATTAAATGAATGTTTATTTTATGACTCAGTCTTTTATTTTTTTCAGAATTAATTGCAACATTAACGCAATTATATTACTGTAAACACTTACATTTCAGCAATGGGATTTTTTTTTTTAGTTATGTCATTGCAGTACTCCAATTCCATTATGGTACAAAATTGCCAGATATTATAACAATTTGAGCATGTGTTGGGATGACACCGAAAGTATATTCTGCAGAGAAAACCAAAACGTCACGTGACCTTAAAACACCTTAATGTGTTCGCTTCAATCCTCCATTTCAGAATAGTGAGAGAAAAGTGAAAAGAGTTGGCCAAACCTTACCATAGAGGCTAAAAGATGAATAACTTCCCTCTTTTGCTCACCGATTCTCTGAACAGATATATGAGCAGAAACACAAGAAACAGCCAAGACAGTGAACAGGGTACAACATGCTTTTATGAATAAAAGGTCTCTTGTTTCTTTTTTTTTTTTTACAAGACAAACAGTATAAAACAAACATATGCATAGAAAATAACAGATAAACAACATTCATACACATTATAACAGACGAGACCAGGCTGCTGTGAGATTGGATGGGGGGAAAAGTACGGCATTTTCAACCTCCTGCATGGTTTAGCAAAGGTGAAAAAGTGACATGCATGAAAAAGAAGCTTTCTTTTCACCGGAAATATCTTCCAATGATATCCAGGACCGAGCTCAATAACTCTTTATTAAAGAATGTTCACAAACATCGAAGACAAATGTCTAGATAGATGAACAGAAATCATGTCTCATTGCAAAAGTAAGCAAAAGACAAGAATATATTGCTTTACATGAAGAAACTTTGTAAGTTTAGGCTTATATGCTCCCAGAAATACCTGAAATATTCACAAACTCAGTCTGAATGCTGGGAAACATCTCACTATGGCTCATAATCAGACAATCGAGTCAAACAATGTTTACATCCAATCTCACAGCGGGCGATACAGATGACTTTTGCACGAGTACAGGGGTGCGTTTGGCAAGTTTAGGGCTCAAAATGTCGTAAAATGGAAAGAAATCCAAGGCATGCAGAGATCCCGAACAGAAACTGTCTGAAGAATAGCATTCCTGAACCTAACTTATTAAATATTGTCGAGTTCCCGCCTCCCCCTTATTTATGTTTCACACAATTTTTACTACATGGAATCATATTTAACTCTAAAAAGGCTGCATTCTACAGCATTTAGACTAGTTTTTGTTTCTGTACCAACATCTTCGACACACCTGAACTGCCACACAGGGAAACGGATCATGACCGTAAAGGTAGAAAACGCTTTCTGAGACTCTTCCTGCCGTGTATTACGTGACTAACAGTCATATTTATATCTGCATAAATAGCATATGGCAGATGAGGAGCTTCAGAAACCTGAGAATCAGGGATGGAGATTCTCAGCTGTTCGCCACTAGATGGCAGTAAAGCTTCGCGCCAAATTCACCTCAGAGCACAAAACCGGTGTTTTCGTTCTCCAAAATCTCTTTCATAGTCGTGCTATAAGGCAGATAACCTTAAAATGCGTCTCTCTTAAGCATGTTTTAAGGGAGATTTGTATTTAATGAGTGGAAAATGATTTAAGAACGATGTTGACTGACCTCCATTCCAGACTAGCGTGTCTCTTTTGGCTAGCATAATAAGCTAATGTCATCAGGAGCAGTAGATCATACTTTATAAGGAGCGTACTATGAATTATTTTCAGGGTAACGCTGAAATAAAAATCACATAATTTGCTAATTACATATACTAAAAAGGTTGCCAAAAAATTAAGTACCCTAATTAGTCTTCCGGCTGGATGCTACGTCATTGTTTACGAAGTAGTAACATGGTAAAACACCACTAATAATGACAAAAATTCATATTAGAGAAATGGTACCACTGCTTGTGATGCATACTAATGATCCGAGATATGTGGGTCAGAACATTGCTCTAATGAGAGCTTGAAGTTTTAGCTTTTTTTTTTTTTTTTAATTTTTTTTTTTTAACAAATGGGGTCCGTTTAGTGTAAATGAGGATTATCTGCAGCGCAGCACAAACTTTAAGCGTTTGTGTGCGGTAGAATCAATAGGAGACGGCGGAGGAGAGCAGACTGACGAGGGGCCCGGGGACCGCGAGACCTAGTTTCTGGAGATGAGAGGGGCATCTGCTCCGCCGCCGCCTCGGCTAATGAGGGAACAGACTCTCGGCTTGAACGCCGCATAAAATCACAAAGCAGTTTGAGAGCGTATGAGACAGCAGTTTTTATTGGACATGCCATCTTTGATATGAAGGAAATCACATGACCTCGGTGTGCTTCAGGAATCATATGCATGAGCGTGGCTGTGTCCAGAACAACATACAGCTATTTCTTCAGTACTGTTCTCCATAGGCAAAGAAAACCAGAGTGCATTTACTAAAATGTACAGTGAAACAAGAGCACACCGCATCCCACAATGCAATGCACTGACAAATGTAGCACCATTTAAAACGTTGCACACATTTCCACATACTATTTAAAAGAAAAATAGTAAGCGATGCGCAGTATATACACAATGCAGTATGCGGGTGTTCCATTCTGAACACAGCCAGTGCAACTGGTTTAATTTTCAGCATCTCTATGAATGTTGGCAGATGCTTGTAATGAAGCTCAAAGATGAGAGAGAGAGAGAGAGAGAGAGACCGGATGGAGGTCAGGTTCGATAGAGGGCGCTCGATCTACAGAGGTGAGCGTGTGATTGACGTATTGCTGCTTGAGAAATCATCATCAGACTGAAGAAGAGCAAATAACAGACACATTTCATACAGGATCACACAATCGTTAGAGATTCAGTGTGTTGTGTAAATGCCTGATGCTTCTCGCGTCGGAGGGTTGAGCAACATTCGGAAGAGAATTGAGAGAAAATAAACAATTCAATTCCGGAATTTTAAGTGCAAATATGCAAAATTCTGATGTAGAATTTGAATGACGTACAGTTTTTTTTTTTTTTTTTTTTAAAAGTATCTTTTCTGAAACATTAGATCATCAATCAATCAATCAAAGTTTTAAACGTCACTTGAAGATTTTTTTTTTTCCTTTTCTGATTTACAATCATTATATTTAATAAATTAACTTTTTTTGTTTATTGCAAAGTTGTTATTGTTTAATAACTAAAAATAAAACCATAAAAATATTTGCATTACCTAGAATAATTTTTTTTTTTTTTTTTAAATTTCAGCTAATTTGTGTTTGGTTTAAGCTGAAGTATTAAAATAAAAAACTAAATAAACTATAATAAAACAATGACAACTCAGACAAATGCAATAAAATGGTGTCAAATGCACTTCATTTCCCAGAATGCTGTGTTTTACTAAATTTAGTTTTAATTGCTTTGAGAATATTAAACTTAGAATTTTTTAGATATCTAAAGGAATAAAATGCTTCTCAATTAAAAGTTTAAACGTTGTCATTCCAGTTCACCACCTCGATTCAATTCAAAATCACCCATGAATTCAATGTCAATTCTTAGATTCTGAATTTTGCTCAGTCCTTTTGGCATCAACGGGCATTTTTGCAAACAAAGTGGATGAAATTCGGGAAAAGGGAAACAAACACGTTGAGTAAGCTTTACAAATCCTTTGAAAATTGACATGGCAGAGAATAATCCAGACCAGCTTTGAGATCAGAGTCCGGTCATTTCAATGCAAGAAGAGCGTCGCACTGAATCCAGTTCATGGATGCGTCAGGATAGGACAGGATGCAGAGAGGAAGGGTGGGTTAAGAGGAAGCCGGGCGGTGGTGGGTTCGATCCCGGCTGAGCCTCCAATCTTTCGTTCTATCATCACCACACCTAAACACAGTGACTGACTGCACGGCTAACAGAAAGAGCTAAACTAAACAAACAGTTCAACAGATCAACAACATCGAATCACAGGCCACATGGACAACATCTACTGTACTCACATGACCACAACTCCAACCTACTGACCGTGGATGATGTCGGTGAGGTCTGAGAACAATGAGCTACGCTTTGAAACGAGTGAAAACGCAACAACTAAGGGTCACAAAACCTGATATGTTTACTTCACCTAATCCGGGCGTTAATCAGACTCATTTGTCCCAGTTTCTAAGATGAAATACGGCCAAACCAGCTGGATGTCACGCTGCATTTATCACACCGAAACAAGCCGTCTCGACTGGTTTCATGTCATCATAACTGATTAGATAATGCCATATTGTTTAATCCTCACAAGATGAAATGAATCACTTAATGTCATCGAATAATTCGAGAGTGATGAGCTCTGTTCCAAACCCTAGTGAGCGAACTACTGTCTACATAGGAAGCTCCCTTTTAAGGGAACAACTGAAATGAGAGATGATTTGAAAAGCTCTACAGGGTTAGGGGTAACACACACACACATATACATTATAATATATGTGTGTGTGTGTGTGTATGTGTGTGTGGATACATACACACAATAGGTTATATTATGCTGCTGTCACTTTAAGAGCGAATGCACGGATCCAATACGCTGTACCGTGTATATATATATATATATATATATATATATATACACATACAATAGGTTATATTATGCTGCTGTCACTTTAAGAGCGAATGCACAGATCCAATACACTGTTACACACACTGTAAACGCGAATAGTGACATTAATTAAATAAAGTTCATCGTATTTAATAGAAAAAAAGTTGCGTGAACTCAAAATTTGAAAGTAGTAAGATGATCGAGTTACAGCAGATTTCTAATTCCCAGCATGCTTTGCATCAGATTGTTCAAGGGAAACAAAAAATTAACTTTATTACTTTGAGTTTGACAAACTTAAAGCCCATTTAAAGCAATCGTTTCCTTAAACCATTTAAGTAGCTATGAAGTTGTTAAGATTTGTTACCCGAATTCACACTGAATAATCTTAAAATCTTTAAGTTTAGTCTACTCTAATTATTGACTAAAGCAACACTAAAAAATAAATGAATGTAAGTTAATGTACATGAGTTTACAGTATTGGTTTAAGGCAATCAGTTTCTTCAAATGGTTTGAGTTACTGTAACTTAACAGTTCAACTGTGGACGTTTAGTTAACACATATCTGACAAAGTTCACAAGGATACTTGCCAAGATGGGCATTTTGATGTAACATTGTTTGAATATTTCTGTTCAAGTGCAAGAAGCTCAAATCAGCATTCATGCGCCGTCAGAGGTGCGGCTTTCTGGGACGTTTGCACACAGAAAACTAAATCGGCTCCGTGATGACGTCCCGAGCATCGTTCACGCAATATCGCATTGTTAGAACTTATAAAAAGGGCCAACTGGAAATTGACGTCGCTTCATATACTCGTTTGTATGGCGCATTTGGCGCTTTTAGTGTTAATTTTGCATACGCATGCAAACTGCGTCATCTCATTAGCTGCCTACCAAGTGCACTAGATTGTGGAACAGAGCGTAGTATGTGAGCAAAACACGACAAGCTTTGGTACAATCTCTGCTCTCAGTTTATTACGCAAGTCATCATTTTCATTTTTCATCATTTAGCAGACGCTTTTATCCAAAGCGACTTACAAGGGGAGCAATTAGGGGTCAGATGTCTTAGTCATGGTATGGAAGGTGGAGAGAGTGCCGTTTATTCACAATCCCCACTTTCAATTCCTGCCGGCGTGGGAATCGAACCAGCAACCTTCAGGTTACAAAGCCCGACTCCCTCACCACTAGGCCACGACGACCCTCAAAAAATCTTTTTTTTGTAGTTTTCCTGCTCGTTTCAGTTTAAGACAACAATGCAACTTGAAAATAAATGATCTAATCTATACAAAAATGATTTTTCAAAGTTGTAAATAAAACAGATTGATGGAGTCTTTCCGCATTGGATTCGACACGTCATTTCTCTTCCACAATTTTACAAATCATTTCAACGCAAATCCTACATCCAGCAGGTTTGACTGTATTGTATTGCGCACACACACACACACACACACACACACACACACACACACACACACACACACACACACACCAGGTGAGTTTCAGAACATTCTTTGTTTATGGCTCTCGTAGCTTATTGATTAACGAATCGGTTTTCAACACCAGCTGCCGGTCAATTTGATTATTTAAAAGCCGCAGTGTTGAGAACAGATTCTGTTGCAGTTTCAGTTGACGCTTTTTAAAACACTAAAAGAAACAATTCAAAGTAGTCCAAAAAAAAAAAAACACACATTTGAAATGAATGATAGAAATATAATACCCTCTACAGTCAAAGACACATGGACTAGATGGGGCGACATGACTTCATATACATCCGTGGTCACCAGCCAGGGACCCTCCCTCATCGAGACCCAGTCGGGGTGAAAGGAAATGACATCATGGGGGGGGGGTTCGGACTGGGCAGGAGAAGCAGAGACTTTCACACACCGGCCGCCGAACAAAGACTGTCAGGATGAGAGAAAACCATGCATGTGTTGCTGAATCATGGGAAATGTTTAGTGCAAGCTAATCTACATCTAACGTTATATACTATATTATTATTATTATGATGATGATGATGATGTGCAATTTCACTGTATAGCAATAAGTGTTGCGAAACAGCGGTGGAACATGAATTCACAGTGAAGCCAAGCTAGCGACGATGAATAAATGTGCATAAATGAATCGCTTATTAGTTCATTACGTATGGATTAAAATGACTCCGCAGAGTAGAGGATAATACGACAGCAGTTCACATTTTTAACAATGAGCCGTATTTTTTCATCTATTGCTGTAAACCTCATAGAAACATATGGCTTTAGTGTGTGTGTGCATGTTTTTCTCTGCGCGTGACGTCTAGTGGCCTCGACACCCAGGCGGCCTCCCCCCACGAAGGCCCGTGGGTTGTCGGCATGTGCGTGAACCTAGGCTGATCGAGGGGGATTGTTGGGTAGGCAGCAACCCTGACCTCATCCGACCCCTCGTCATCCCGGTCTAGGCACTTCAAACCGCGGTCAGAAGCGGAGGTTTGGCTTCCTGAACCCTGCGCTTCTGGCCGACAGCGATCGGACTGTAGTTACAGCGCTGCGGCCGGTGCGTTTGACCCAACTCACACAGTTGCTCATCGCAGAACGCCAAAGCCAATGGAACGATTCCTTTCATGGTGTTTTGCATGTTTGTTTGCGGCGAGGTACAAATCAAACATTGCAATTTGCAAAATCAATCGATTCACGTCTAATTTAGTTCCTTGTCTCGGCGCCGGTTGTTTTCTCCTCTCAGCTGCGGCTTTGTGAAAGTGGGCGTTGTATTAGAGCGCATTATGGAAATTGCCTCTGCTTTATTTGTTTCTAAATTACTATGCTAATTAGCAACTCTAAAGAGCAAATTTACATGCCATTACTTGTCATAAAACTCATTCGAAGCTCGGCACCAGGAGGACACCGTGGCTCGAGCAGATCGGAGCAGGTTTATCAGTCCCTGATCGAAAGGAAGCCTATTAAAGTCTTAATTTGGTCTTAAAAGTGAAAATAATAAATAAAAGTCAATATTTGTTCTTGTATTTTCAACCAGCAATAGTGATCGAAATAGCAACGTGCTTCCAAAGGCAGTGAGGACAAGGTTGTCTGAGATTATAACAAGACCTGGTTTGTGTGTTTATTACTGTTAACTAAAACTATTAAATTTTTAAAAAAAAAAGTACATTAACAGAAATACAAAAAAATTCAGATTTTCATTTAAAGTAGAAGTACTAAAATAATAAAACTAAAACTGAAATAAAAAATAACAACATATATATATATATATATATATATATATATATATATATAAAAATAACAGAAAGAAATTAATTATAAATTTAATAAGTATATTATACCTTGAACAAAACAGAAAAAATAATTGACGGTTAATTATATATTTAATAAATATATCGAATATACTAAATAGAAATACACTGAAAAAAAATGTATATCTATGAAAAAAATGAAATAAAAAAATTAAAATAAATCTAAAAAAACAAAAATAAAATGTATGTACACATCTTGTTTTTGTTTGATTAGTTTTTATTATTTCATTTTTAGTTTAGTTATTTTGTTTATTTTTATTAATTTTAGTACCTTTACTTTAAACGAAAATGAGAATTTTTTTCAGTTAATGCACATTTAATAAATAGTTTTAGTTAACAATGATTGCACAGCATGATACTATAGTAATTACAGTAAAATACCACTGCAGGCCGTCACGTTTCTAAGATCGTATTGTGAGCTGGCGTGTGTATCTCTGCGAATCAGCACTGTGTGTGTCAGCGTTGGGCGTCTATGCGTCTCCCGGGTGGCCCCTGGCTGCGTTGTTTCATATCATCTTCATGTTGAACTTGCGTGTTCCTCCGGATGCTCCGGTGGTGGCCGGTCCTTCCGTCTTCCTGAAGGAATACTCCACTGTGAAGTTATTTTTGCGCTGGCCGCGTCCACGGCTCCACACAAACAACAACAGGAAGCAGAAGAGCACGACGCCCAGGAAAGTGATGCAGCCCATGGCTGTGGACACAAGGATGGTGGTTAAATCCAGCGTGAACTTGAGGAACACACGCGTGCTGTTGAGCCCGGTGTCGTTGAAGTCCACCGCGTACAACGAGCGGTTGGAGAAGAGCGGCGAGTCCACCGGTTGGCCTTTTACGGTTAGCGTGGCGAAGTAGGTATCGTTGCCGCCGGCATTGCTGGCGATGCAGATGTACGTGCCGCTGTCCGTGACCTGGGCGTAACGGATCTCAAGCGTTCCGCCCGGGGAGCACCGTAATCCTGCCGTTGGATTTCGGAGTGATCCTTCTCCTCTGCGGCGAGATCCAGATGATCGCCGGTGTCGGCTCGCCCTCGGCGCGGCACAGGAACGATACCGGCTGGCCTTCATGCGCCGTGACCTGCTGCAGCTTCCGGTTTCGGATCTTCGGCTTCTGGCAGGTGAAATAATCGAACAACGCCGAGTCGGTGAAGGTGCTCAACAGATATCCCTGAACCTCTGGCGGTCCGGCGCACACTGGCATCTTTCCATCAAAGTTCAAGGTACGTCTGCGCTGCAGGATCCAAAGCAGCCGGCAATCGCAGGACAACGGGTTCCCGTCCACCCGAAGGGTCTCCAGGCTGTTGACTGAGTGGAACGAACTCTCCTCGAGGGTGACTAGGTCATTGTTGGACAAATTGAGGACTCGGATTTGCCGCAAACCTCCCAAAGCGTGAGGTTCAACGGTGAGGAGATTGGTGCTGACCATGTGTAGTTCCTTCAGCCTGGAAAACAGGAACAGAGTCACTTATTATGACTGGAATTTACTGAGTAAAATGATTGAGCTCTTCCTAATTTTGTGGTCTAATAAACCTGGAATTGTATATTACAAATAATGTTGGCACAGTGCTAATTTGACACCTTGCCATCTTGACAGTTTCAGAATTGTCCCCATTTAAGTAGACGAAGCTGTACCTCCATGTTTAGGGAACCGCTTAGGCATAAAATATTTACATTCATGATGTCAGTTAATGATCACGTGACATGCATGTAAACAAATAGAATAAATTTCAACAAGCCTGATCAGGTCTCGAAAGGCCCAAGACTCGAGCACGGAGATGGGATTGTAAGAAAGATTCAGAGACGTCAGGTAGGCGAGGTTTCGGAAGGACGTGGACGGCACGGAGGTGATATTGGTGTTGGTGATGAAAAGCCAGGAGAGATTGAGGCCCTGGAAGCTCAGCGACGAGATGTACTCCAAGTAGGGCCAGTTGTCAATCTCAAGACCTCTCAGCGCAGACAGCTTGCGGAAGTTTTGGTCCTCGAGAGCAGAGATGCTAAGGTGGCGTAGTCGGAGGGTGACGAGGTTACGCAAATAGGACAGGGTCTGGCCTGATATGGACGTCAGGTTGCACCTCTCGATGGTGAGATCTTCCAGACCGATCAATCCTGAGAAAGCCTTATGAGAGATGTACACCAAGTCATTGTCACCCACCTGGGAAACAAAGAAAAAAACATAATGACGACTGTAATTAAAGTAGTTTTGACATGAAGCACAACACTTGGACGGAGATGGACCATGCATACAAATGCACTAAAGGAATGGAAGTCCTGCCTTTTAGGTATAAAAATCAATGATATAGAACCAATGATATTTGATAGAGCCAATGCTTTCCTGGACCGTCTGGTTTCAAAAGCGGCCACTCAACTGAGACTGCCCTGTTCTTGGTTATTGAAGCTCTCAGACTGGCATCTAAATCTCCAGTACTCATCTTGCTGAATCTGTCTGCTGCTTTTGACACAGTTAAACAACAGATCCTCCAGTCAACCCTCATGATGAAGGGCATCTCAGGAACCTCTTTCAACCCCAGGAAGGTCCTTCAGAGTGTTGTGAAGTGGTGAGGTGTCTAATTCACAACATCTAGCTACCGGGGTACCTCAGGGCTCGGTGCTTGGACCGCTTCTCTTCTCCATCTACATGTTATCACAACGATCTGTCACTCAGAAACATGGTTCTTCGATCACTGCAATGCTGATGACACTCAACTCTGCCACTCATTTCCTCCAGATGATCCTATGGTTGCTGCTCACATCTCAGCCTGCCTGACAGACATCTCTTGCCGGATGAAGGACCACCACCTTCAACTCATCAACTCAGCCTTGCGAAGACAGAGCTGCTTGTGGTCTCAACCAACCCAACACTTCATCACAACTTCTCTATTCAGCAAGGTTTGTCAAACATTCATGACAGCCAGGAACATTGGAGTTGCGATTGATGATAGAACCGCCCAGTCCTGCAGATTTGCCCTGCACAATATTAGGAGGACCAGATCCTTCCTATTGGAGCATGCAACACAACTCCTTGTGGATTGTGCACTTATTCTGTCCAGACTGGACTATTGTAATGCTCTCTTGGCAGGCCTTCCAACATGCACCGTCAAACCTCTGCAAATGATCCAGAATGCTGGAGCAAGAGAGTGTCTTTAAGCAGCTGAAGAAGCACCTCTCCTCAAAAACTTGCACTGGTGGACAATTGCCACTCCCATCAAATTCAAGGCTCTGATGTTTGCCTACAGAAGAACCACTGGCTCTCCACTCTATACCTAAACTCAAGCAATCTAGAAGCTTGCATTCTGCTTTGTTCAGCGCTTTTTGGTGCCATCACAAACATAGTTTTCAAGGACATTTACCTGGACTGTTCCAAGCGGGTGGAATGACCTACCAAGCTCAACCCGAGCTGCTAAGAGCTTTAGCCATTTTCAAGAAATGACTGAAGACGCATCTTTTTCATCAACACTTGACCCTTCGCCTCATTTTTTTTATCATTTAGCAGACGCTTTTATCCAAAGCGACTTACAAGGGGAGCAATTAGGGGTTAGGTGTCTTGCTCAAGGGCACTTTAGTCATGGTATGGAAGGTGGAGAGAGTGCTGTTCATTCACAATCCCCACTTTCAATTCCTGCCGGCGTGGGAATCGAACCAGCAACCTTCAGATTACAAGCCCGACTCCCTAACCATTAGGCCACGACTACTCACACGCGAAAGGCCCCCAGTTTATAGAATTACCCCACCCGGGACAAATAAAGGCCTTACTTATTTACTTAATACTAACACTTACTATACTATAAATCTATTAAAAAACCTTGCTGTGTGTACTGTGCTGGATTAACTGGGACGAGTCACAGCAATTACATATTGTTGGTTTGATTGCTTCTGTTCCCCTCGTTTGTAAGTTGCTTTGGATAAAAGCATCTGCTAAATGATTAAATGTAAATGGAAATCATAATTTAATCAGTTCCCTGTTTAGGAAACCCTGTCCTAGAAAAAAAAACAGCTGGCTGCAAAGTAAACTGACTTTTCTTAAAGGTCACCTATTATGCCCCTTTTTACAAGATAAGCCTCTGATGTTCCCAGATAGTGTATGTGGAGTTTTAGCTCAAAATCCCCCACAGATATTTTGTTAAAATTGCCCCATTTTGGGGCTGAGTAGAAGGTTTTGTGTGTGTCCCTTTAAATGCAAATGAGCTGCTGCTCCCGGCCCCCTTTCAAAAAGAGGGTGGAGCTTCTAGAGCTCATGCAACAACAAATCAAGACAATCTCACGCACTGAAAATGTCCGAAACTGTAAGTAGCGGTGTTCAGTTCGAACACTGAAGCCTACAGAGCCAGAGAATATATATTATACAGTTCAGTTTAATTACGGTTTTGTTGTCATCTTGCTTTTATCCACTATTATTACAAGCCTGTTGTAGCGAACCCCATCCGAGTGACGGCCAAAACTTTTCTGATTTATTATGAAAAGTCTGATGTTTTAGGAAGTTTATTGTACAAGTCCATTTTCACTCCAGAAAATCACTGTAAGAGCTGAATAAAACCGTACAAGACGTGCGCATTAAAGTCTTATCCATAATCTCTCTCTCTCCCTTGTATTGTCATCAACACACACAGCGAATGGCACAAAAACACTCATATATGCAGCTCTTTTCAGGGGTTTTTAATGAACTGGTGAACTTTATATCTGTAAAACAACTGTAATAAAGTGTGTGCTCTCCCCTTCATTACTGCCGTATCGCTCCGGAGACTATAAGCTGGATAACGAACAGCTGGTATTGATCCATCCTTGAGCTTCAACTTGTTTGCAAAACACGCCTTGTATTGTCCTTCGTTCAGAAAGCAGTCTGGGGCAAAATGATTCGCTCAGACAAATCAATTTAGGAATATTTTGGGGCGCATGAAAATGAAACTAATTTACGGCGTCCTCAGTGGCTCGGAGATTCTTGTGTTCACTTTTACATCCAACAACAGAACACCTGCATTGCTTACGAGACGTTGCTAGAGCTGCTCGGGCGCGAAGAAAACGGCGGACGGTGCGCGCCCGGCTGAGGGCGGGAACTATGCCAATACGGGACCATCTGTCAGCGGTCATGGGCGGGGCTTGAGGTGGCCTTTAAAAGGGACTTTTACACACTAACCTCCAAATTTTTGAGACTACGCAGATCCTGAAAGGTGTAGTCCAGCAGGATGACGATCTTGTTCTCGCTCAGGTCCAGCGTGGTGAGGTTCGCCAGTCGTGCAAACGCTCCCATGGGCACGAGCTTCAGCTGGTTTCCTCTGAGTCTCAGCGTTCGCAGGGCCTGCAGGCTGGCGAAGGCGTTGGGCTCGATTGTCGTGATGAGATTCTCGCTCAGATCAACCTCCTCCAGACGTGGATACGGCGCCAAATCACCTGGCGCAACCCAGCGCAAACGGTTCCGGCTTAAATCCAGCAGCTTCGTCTCTGTCGGGATGCCCTCCGGTACGCCGGACAATCGCTTTCGTTGGCAGGACACGGAGCGGAGCTGTGCCACGCAGTCACAGCGTGGTGGGCAACCCGTGCATGGAGGGGCCATCAGGGCCAGAATCAATCCCAGCCACCACATCTGGCCCAGGCCCCATACGGAAGCCATGAGCCTCCCTCCACTTCACTCTACACACCTGTGGAGAACAACAGAGACGGAGCAGGAGGAGAGGAGAGGAGAATGAGGACAGAGAGAGAAAGAGGGAGAGGGAAGTAATTAGGTCAGCTATTTTATTATAGACAGGGTCGGGGAGTAACGAAATACAAGTATTTAAAATACACAGTTTGAGTGACTGTGTTTGATTTTAAATGGGTGGTAATCAGATTACAGTTCCATCTGAAAAGTGTTTTAGATTACCAAAGTGATTACTTTGAGTTTTAATGTCATTTAAACAGCGATTGGTGATTCTCTGACTCTGACCGTCTGAAAAAGACGAGTTCAGTTTCATGTTTTCCACTGTTTTCATGTTTCGGGAGTCATTTTATAATTCACTCGTCACTGCGACTTTTTCTCACAATTTGTTTTTTTCCCTCACAATTGTGAGTTTGTGTTTCACAATTCTGACTTCTTTTTCTCAGAATTGATATTGCAATACAAACTTTTTTTTCTTGCAATTGTGAATTTAGTATGTGGGTTAAATGTCATTTTTGACTTTTCTCAATATTGTGAGTTTATATCTCATAATTCTGACTTTTCTCAATATTGTGAGTTTATATCTCATAATTCTGACTTTATAACTCACAATTGCAACTTTATATCACACAATTCTGAGGGAAAAAGTCAGAATTGTGAGATAAAAACTCACAATGACCTTTTTTGTGTTTGTTTCACACTTATTAGTATTCCAAAGTATTCTAAAGTATTTAGATGAAGTCACTAAACTTGAGTAATGTAACGAAATACGTTACAAATGACTTTTTATAGCATGTATTTTGTAATCTGTAGTGAAATACATTTTAAAAGTAACCCACCCAGCCTTGATTATAGATCATATACTACAAATGCAATTTTTATTATAGATGCAATTAATGTCAAAGCAAAGTCAGGAGCACCGATATCCGACACCACAGAACTTTGGGATCATTTATAATGTTTTGAAAGGCTCTTCTGCTCACCAAGGCTGCAATTATTCGATCAAAAATACAGTAAAAATTGTGAAAATTTTATTACAATTTAAAATAGCTGTTTTCTATGTAAATATATAGTCAATTGTAATTAATATCCAGTGATCAAAGCTGCATTTTCAGCACATCCTTCAGAAATCATTGGGATTTGCTGCTCAAGAAACATTCATGATTATTATCAATGTTGAAATGGTGATACACATAATTTTTCGGGATTCTTTGATGAATAGAAAGTTCCAAAGAACAGTTTTCAACATTGCTAACGATAATAATCGAGCAGCAAATCATCATATCAGAATGATTTCTGAAGGATCATGTGACTCTGAAGACTGGAGTTGCTGAAAATTCAACTTTAATCACTGGATATAAATGATATTTCACTATATATTCAGACAGAAAACAGCTGGTTTAAACAGCAATAATATTTCACTATTTTTACTGTATTTTTGATCAAATAAATGCAGAAGAGACTTCTTTCACAAACATTAAAAAAATCATAATGATTCCAAAATGGTAGGGAATGAAAGCAAGCGACAACTGCAAACAAATTCATTTCTTCTGTTTGAATCAGCTATCATCTTCATCCCTAGATCTGTTGTTTTAGCATCTCACATCGTGAAACATGTTTATGCATCTTTCTATGCAATAAACAACACTGCATTAGACAATAAAATATGAAAGCAAATGACGTTGAGAAAGTGCATAGATTGCCAACCGAAAAACATGGAAACACCTGCATATGTCCTGCTAATTTCATCATAAAATCATCCCTGAAATGGCCATAAAAGGTCCGAAAGTCGAGCTCTGACTGAATGAAAGTGGATGATTACGCACAACCTCGATTACATAAAAAGTGCCAGCAGTCTCCATATAAGAGAACAACCGATGCAATTGACTGGAAAAGCCAACAGTGCATATTAATACAGTGTTTATCATCCTCACATGTTCAGCTCAGTGCTGATAATAGGACAGGCGCTTGATGAATTGCTCTCGGTTAGTTATATAACACAAACGCCAGGCTGAAAAACACCACAAGAAGTAACTCTGAAACCACTGCGCCGCTTTCCTTCACGTCACACTGATCGATTTATCGCAGCCGAACAGAGCGTTGTTTTACATGAAAACACCATTATTTGCATTCTACAAAATTTCATGTTACTTGTTTGTGAAATTGTTTCTACACAAGATTTGTTTTCAGAGTGGGTGGCGAATGAATGAGTCACGGACTAGTATTAATTGAGTCATTCTGAATCCAATACAACATGTTTCTGGGTCACACGGAGTCTGTTCAGCTGCATTTCAGTCACAGGGCTCTTCAAGTGGACCTTTCACAAAGTCTTCATGTTGTTTCTAGACTGAATGTTGATTATTTTCCTCATTGTTGCAGCTCCTCTTTTCCCAGTCTGTCAGGAACGCTCTGTTTACTTCCTGTCTCTCTGAAGCCCCTCCTTCTGAAAAGCACACTATGCTCTGATTGGTCGGTTGTTTGGGAAATGTCCCGCCCCTTACCATAACCGACACTACTAACTCAACCAGGCCCCGCCCCTTTATATATATTTTATCCTTGATTTTGTAGTAAGTGAGATAAATTCCAGATTGAACAAGGTAAATACATCACCTGGCAGTAACGGTCCAGATTTAGTCAGGTTATCTGGTATCAGTGAAGCGGGTGCTAATAAATTACATTGCTGTTGTTTGTTTTTCTGTTTTTTCTTGCACTGGCATGAAGTTAAAGGTTGAGTCACTGGGCGCAGAGCCACTGCGCTTGGATACGGAAGGGAAGATTCCAGCCAAGTAATCTACACGCCGGCCAAGTCAAACACTGTGTGGGTCTGAAAAGACCAGAGAATCACATTAAACCTCCATCTGAAGCGCTTGCAGAGGTTATAGGGCGGAGTAGGCAGTTCCTGTGGTCATAATAGACAGTATGAGAGAGAAAAATAATAAAAGAGAGAGGAAAAAACATCCCATTATCTAAAGTGTTTGGCTGCTTTTTTTTTTTAACCTTTCACGCATAGAGGTCACTACAGTGGACAGCTATTAAAAAGCCATTTTCTCGTGTCTGCATGGGTTATGATGGCATAGTTGCAACATCTACAGTGGAGCCTGTCAGAAATGCCAAGCTGCGCCGGAACATCCACCTATTCCTTCTATCCTTTTTTTTTTTTTTTTTTTTTAAAGTTGTAACATCAAGTAACATCTAAGGAGTCATATCATTGATACATTTACCAAGTATTGATTTTTAGATTGGACATCATGCATCACTAACTGTATTTCAGCTAAAATTCATACTATTTTTGTGATTGTTTTTTTTTTTTGTTGTATTGTTGTTGTATTTGTACTAATACATTGTAATTTGCAGTTATGTCAAAAAGTAATCTGCCTAATGCAAGTTGGATAAATATGATTATGTAATGCATGTTACTTGTTACATCAGAAAAGTAATCTGATTATGTAATACAAGTTACTTGTAATGTGTTACTTGTTACATGAAAAACTAATCTGATAATGTAATACACGTTACTTGTAGTGCATTACTCGTTACATCAAAAAGTAATCTGATTATGTAATACAAGTTACTTGTAATGTGTTACTTGTTACATGAAAAACTAATCTGATAATGTAATACACGTTACTTGTAGTGCATTACTCGTTACATCAAAAAGTAATCTGATAATGTAATACAAGTTACTTGTAATGCGTTACTTGTTACATCAAAAAGTAATCTGATAATGTAGTACAAGTTACTTGTAATGCGTTACTTGTTACATCAAAAAGTAATCTGATAATGTAATACACGTTACTTGTAGTGCATTACTCGTTACATCAAAAAGTAATCTGATAATGTAATACAAGTTACTTGTAATGTGTTACTTGTTACATGAAAAACTAATCTGATAATGTAATACACGTTACTTGTAGTGCATTACTCGTTACATCAAAAAGTAATCTGATAATGTAATACAAGTTACTTGTAATGCGTTACTTGTTACATCAAAAAGTAATCTGATAATGTAGTACAAGTTACTTGTAATGCGTTACTTGTTACATCAAAAAGTAATCTGATAATGTAATACACGTTACTTGTAGTGCATTACTCGTTACATCAAAAAGTAATCTGATAATGTAATACAAGTTACTTGTAATGCGTTACTTGTTACATCAAAAAGTAATCTGATAATGTAGTACAAGTTACTTGTAATGCGTTACTTGTTACATCAAAAAGTAATCTGATCATGTAATACAAGTTACTTGTAATGCGTTACTTGTTACATCAAAAAGTAATCTGATAATGTAATACACGTTACTTGTAGTGCATTACTCGTTACATGAAAAAGTAATCTGAATATGTAATACAAGTTACTTGAAATGTGTTACTTGTTACATCAAAAAGTAATCTAATTATGTAATACAATTTACTTGTAATGTGTTACTTGTTACATCAAAAAGTAATCTGATTATGTAATACAAGTTACTTGTAATGGGTTACTTGTTACATGAAAAAGTAATCTGATTATGTAGTACAAGTTACTTGTAATGCGTTACTTGTTACATCAAAAAGTAATCTGATAATGTAATACAAGTTACTTGTAATGCGTTACTTGTTACATGAAAAAGTAATCTGATAATGTAATACACGTTACTTGTAGTGCATTACTCGTTACATGAAAAAGTAATCTGAATATGTAATACAAGTTACTTGAAATGTGTTACTTGTTACATCAAAAAGTAATCTAATTATGTAATACAATTTACTTGTAATGTGTTACTTGTTACATCAAAAAGTAATCTGATTATGTAATACAAGTTACTTGTAATGGGTTACTTGTTACATGAAAAAGTAATCTGATTATGTAATACAAGTTACTTGTAATGTGTTACTTGTTACATGAAAAAGTAATCTGATTATGTAATACAAGTTACTTGTAATGTGTTACTTGTTACATGAAAAAGTAATCTGATTATGTAATACAAGTTACTTGTAATGTGTTACTTGTTACATGAAAAAGTAATCTGATAATGTAATACACGTTACTTGTAGTGCGTTACTCGTTACATCAAAAAGTAATCTGATTATGTAATACAAGTTACTTGTAATGTGTTACTTGTTACATGAAAAAGTAATCTGATTATGTAATACAAGTTACTTGTAATGTGTTACTTGTTACATGAAAAAGTAATCTGATAATGTAATACACGTTACTTGTAGTGCGTTACTCGTTACATCAAAAAGTAATCTGATTATGTAATACAAGTTACTTGTAATGCGTTACTTGTTACATCAAAAAGTAATCTGATTATGTAATACAAGTTACTTTCTAGTGCATTACTCGTTACATCAAAAAGTAATCTGATAATGTAATACACGTTACTTGTAGTGCGTTACTCGTTACATCAAAAAGTAATCTGATTATGTAATACAAGTTACTTGTAATGCTTTATTTGTTACATGAAAAAGTAATCTGGTTATGTAATACAAGTTACTTGTAATGCGTTACTTGTTACATCAAAAAGTAATCTGATAATGTAATACACGTTACTTGTAGTGCGTTACTCGTTACATGAAAAAGTAATCTGATTATGTAATACACGTTACTTGTAGTGCATTACTCGTTACATCAAAAAGTAATCTGATTATGTAATACAAGTTACTTGTAATGTGTTACTCGTTACATGAAAAAGTAATCTGATTATGTAATACAAGTTACTTGTAATGCGTTACTTGTTACATCAAAAAGTAATCTGATAATGTAATACACGTTACTTGTAGTGCGTAACTCGTTACATCAAAAAGTAATCTGATTATGTAATACAAGTTACTTGTAATGCTTTATTTGTTTTGTTACATGAAAAAGTAATCTGGTTATGTAATACAAGTTACTTGTAATGCGTTACTTGTTACATCAAAAAGTAATCTGATAATGTAATACACGTTACTTGTAGTGCGTTACTCGTTACATGAAAAAGTAATCTGATTATGTAATACACGTTACTTGTAATGCTTTATTTGTTACATCAAAAATAATCTGATAACGTAATGCATGGTACTTGTAATGTGTTACTTTACACCTTATATCAAAAAAGTAATATGATTACATAATGCATGTCGTACTTGTAATACATTACCCCAACAGATTTCTGTTTATTCATTGGTTTGTTAAATACACACAGCATTGCTGTTATTACTGTATTATATATATTAATACAGTATATCTTCAGTTAAAACCAAAATCACATACTGTCCGGGTCAAGCAGACACCTGAAAATCTCTGAAAAATGGGTAAAAGAAAGTTCAAATCTTGTTTTTCACACAAAACAAAGAAATCCTGACTGAGGTTGTTATAATTCATGAATGAAATGGTTAAAGCTTTAAGAATGTTTATGGAAAATTTGTATGAACATAATTATCTGTGCTTTTCCAAATATAATGTTTTTTACTAGTGGATCCAAGTTTGATACAGCACGATTTTCTTCCTCAGTATTCTTGTCTTGTTTTCCATTACAAACATGTTTAAATGACATAAATTCTTGCTTTCTGAAAATGATCAAAATGAAGCGAATTTATGGTTAAAACAAGAAAAAAAGCAACGTAATTCAAAGGGAAAACAAGATTATTTTTCTTATTCTGTCCAGTTATTTGATCCAGTTTTGTTGGATCTGCAGCTCGACCAAATAAATTCAACAGGAGGAAATTATTGTTATCATTACTCATAATTCGTCACGCTGGAGTAAAATGTCAAATCTATTGCATTATGGGATACAATGCGGCTTTCCACTGTTATACTCAAAATCAATGCAGTATTATAAAGAAACATCATTCAAACGAATGCGAACATGCGCAGCGATTGATGGGGCTTTTATCAATGACACAAATGCATGCATGTTCTTAGTCAGCGGCCGTTAGACACGCGTGTGGGAGGATGTGAAGCGCCTGCAGCAAATGCATCGCGTATCGGCGGTCTGATTTATAGAACGAGCATCAAACTGTGTGTGTAATGCTCATGTCGTCATGCACTAACATTCTGAAATAATAAAAATGGCCAAACACAAACTTGACAGAAAGAGGGAAAAAAAGCGAGGGTTTTTTTAACTGACATTCACCACGGGGGCGTTTTTATCTGTCCGTCTGGTAATTTGTGACCTTTCTTCTGAAAGCCGGGACAAAAGCCGACTCAGCAGGCCTGTAGACGATTTCACATAAAACAAGCCTTTTAAAACACACGGATGGATCACATGATGTCACAGCGATGTGCCTAACTACCGATCGATCGGATGATTTTCAGTTGGCGGACAATAAAGGGTGAAAAATAACCCAGCAAATCACACAGAACATCTTTATCAAAGCCCACATAACAACTCACTCCCTAGCAACTCCTTAGCAACATGCCAACAACTTTGCAACCACATGGCAAGTTCTAGAATTATTACACATTTGTGTTAACACAATTATTATTTGCATGACTTTAGATTCATTTAGACTATATAGAATGTTTGAACATTTAAATATTCAAGTGTCACATGACAGGGCTATTTTAAGGCGCAAACGTTAATAGAAATCTTAATATAAAACTTTTTATCTAATATATTCAGACAAACTACTAAAAAAATATATATATTATAATATTTTTTACATTTATTTTGTGTTTTATTTTATTTATTTATTTTATTTTAAATTTATTAAATTTTTTAATTTTTTTTAAACATTTTTACATATATTGTTTATCGTATATATATTGTTTTGTTTTACATATATATATACAAAATGTAAAAAAACACATAAGTAAAAATAAATAAATTTAAAATAAAAATAAAATATATGTAAATTAAAATAAATAAATAAAATAAAATAAAATACAAAATAAATTTAAAAAATTGGGAAAAAGTAAATTATAAAACAAATATGCACACATATATAACCATAAATTCAATAATTCATTAATATAATAATTTAAAAGCACTATTAGTATAATAAGGAAACACACGTATATATATATAAAAAGTCTGATTCTTCAAAAATTAAATAAAATAATAAATTAAAAAAAATCTGATAAAAAATTTTTTTAATAAAAATTAAATAAATATATATATAAACATTGAATTATTCAACCATAAATACTTATTTTAATACTTCAATAATATAATAATTTAAAAAGCACTATTAGTATAATAAGGAAACACACATATATATATATATATATATATATATAAAGTCTGATTGTTCAAAAATTAAATAAAATAATAAATTAAAAAAATCTGATTAAAATAAAAAAACAAAATTAAATTAAATAAATATATATAAACATTGAATTATTCAACCATAAATGCTTATTTTAATACTTCAATAATATAATAATTTAAAAAGCAGTATTAGTGTAATAAGGAAACACATTTCAGTGTGTTACATTATTACCTGCTAGACAAAATGGTGCAATAATAAAAATGAAGACCGCTATTTCTTATACTTTGACTAAAAATATTAGAAAACATTCTAAAAAAATAAAACAGCAGTCACGCACATGCACTTCTTTTGTCAAGAGCAAGTTCTCGGAGAAAAAGCTTTGCTGAGAGAAACGGTGATCTTCATCGGTTTCCTGTGAGAGAACTGACAGCCCGGTTCAATCTGTCACCATCAGGCGCAGTGAAAACGGTGAAACGACGGTTTCAGTTTAGCGAGGTGGGAAAGAGAATGTGCCGGGGCTGTTTTCTGAACGTCCTAAAAATAGAGCGACTCGCACTCGTGGTCTTTCACATGGAGACGCGCAAGTGCTGCTGGTGTTTTGGCTGTTTGTCGGAGTCTCGCAGCCCCAGCGAACGTGTTTACCGGAGCCCTTCCTACAAGGATGTGAAAAACACGCAGCGGTTCAGGAGTCTAATTAGTCGACTCATTCATAATAAATCCAAACACACTCTCAGACCTGCTCAGAACTAATGAAATTCACTTCAGCCAGCAGGGATGAGATTTCCTGGACTGACCTAATTTAATTTATGTTAATAGCGGCGATAAGGAGAAAGCTGATTTCTATTCAAATATCAGTCGAAGCCTTCGTCACATTCTGAAACACTCACTGAAATTGGGACTGAAACGGAATCGGATGTTTGCGTTGGCCGAGAGTTGTCTGGACGTTTGACGGGCTTCTGGTGCGGTGTGATGTCATGACCAGGGTCGGGACGGGTCAGGACGTTTGAATGAGTGAGGTAAAAGGTTAAAGAGCTCCTGAGAGTGTGACACATCTAGTGTCACCTCAAAAAAACACTTCAAAATTTATAAAAATTAAATAATAATAATAATAATAATTTAAATACAATACGATAAAAGTTACAATAATTTAATTTAAAAATGAAAAAAATAACAACAAAAATAAATGTAACCGTTTAAAAAATAATAATAAAAAACATAGTAAATGTAATAAAAACGCACATGAAATTTAGAGGATTATCTGTGAATTTATATTTTCACACAAAGACTCATATGACTTCAGAAGACTTGAAATATAGCATATAAGTATAATAGGAAAAAGTGCTACGAGTTTAAACTGCATTAGAGTGAGCAAAGACTGAATTTCATGAAACGAAACATGATCTGAATCCATTTCTCTCTGTGCGAGCGCGGAGGCCGGCGGAGGAGAGCGTGTTTCGCCGCGAGGCTGTTTCATGCTCTGTGATTTATGAGGAGGGTCAGCACACCGTCACCACATCACCCGCCGCCCCGGGACCCGCAACAGAGAGAGAGAGAGAGAGAGAGAAGGCACGATCACTCTCACTATAAATGGAGTGAGAAATACGAGATGCCAAAGAAACAGAAAAAGATTGAGCTGTGAGAACGGCAGCGAAAGGTGTCTGAAATTCTTCACAACAACATACAAAACATCCAATTATAGCACATATTGGGGACCAAAAATCTGATTTTAAAATCGCCGATACATTTTATATTAATGCACCAGATTTCTTTGCCAACAGCCTAAACTGCCTATAATTTAGTTTATTTTAAATTTATTTTAATTTTATGTATGCATGTACAGTATGTACGTATATTTGTATTTATGTATGTATGTATGGATGGATGGATGGATGGATAGATAGATGGATGGTGATGGATGAATGGATAGTGATGGATGAATGGATGGATGGATAGATAGATGGATGGAAAGATAGATGGATGGATAGATAGATAGATGGATGGATGGATGGATGGATGATGGATAGTGATGGATGGATGGATGATGCATGCATAGACGGATAGATGGATGGATGGATGGATGGATGCATAGACGGATGGATGGATGATGGATGGATGATGGATAGTGATGGATGGATGGATGGATAATAGATGGATGGATGGATGGATGCATAGACGGATGGATGGATGGATGGATGGATGGATGATAGATGGATGGATGGATGGATGGATGGATGGATGGATAATAGATGGATGGATGGATGGATGGATGGATGATAGATGATGGATGGATGGATGGATGATGATAGATGGATGGATGGATGGATGATAGATGGATGGATGGATAGTGATGGATGGATGGATGGATGGATGGATAGATGGATGAATGGATAGTGATGGATGGATGGATGGATGGATGGATAATAGATGGATGGATGGATGGATGGATGGATGGATGATATGATGATGGATGGATGATAGATGGATGGATGGATGGATGGATGGATGATAGATGGATGGATGGATAGTGATGGATGGATGGATGGATGGATGCATAGACGGATGGATGGATGGATGGATGATAGATAGATGGATGGATGGATGGATGGATGGATGCATAGACGGATGGATGGATGGATGGATGATAGATGGATGGATGGATAGTGATGGATGGATGGATGGATGGATGGATGCATAGACGGATGGATGGATGGATGGATGGATGCATAGACGGATGGATGGATGGATGATAGATGGATGGATGGATGGATGATAGATGGATGGATAGTGATGGATGGATGCATAGACGGATGGATGGATGGATGGATGATAGATGGATGGATGGATAGTGATGGATGGATGGATGGATGGATGCATAGACGGATGGATGGATGGATGATAGACGGATGGATGGATGGATGGATGATAGATGGATGGATGGATAGTGATGGATGGATGGATGGATGATAGATGGATGGATGGATAGTGATGGATGGATGGATGCATGGATGGATGGATGGATGATAGATGGATGGATGGATAGTGATGGATGGATGGATGGATGGATGATAGATGGATGGATGGATAGTGATGGATGGATGGATGGATGGATGATAGATGGATGGATGGATAGTGATGGATGGATGGATAGTGATGCATAGACGGATGGATGATAGATGGATGGATAGTGATGGATGGATGGATGGATGATAGATGGATGGATGGATAGTGATGGATGGATGGATGGATGGATGGATGATAGATGGATGGATGGATAGTGATGGATGGATGGATGGATGGATGATAGATGGATGGATGGATGGATGATAGATGGATGGATGGATAGTGATGGATGGATGGATGGATAGTGATGCATAGACGGATGGATGAAAGATGGATGGATGGATAGTGATGGATGGATGGATGGATGGATGATAGATGGATGGATCGTGATAATTAGGGTTGATGTGACATCTCGTCACATGATGAACGAGAAAACCATGTCAAGATGTTGGAAGCGAGACTCTTTTCACAAAACAATCGTTTTCTCCTCCATGCTGAGAAGACGTTAGTTTTACAGCATGAAATGAATGAATAAATAAACAGCAGGAACACACAGTTCAAACACAGATCTTCTCCAGCATTCAGTGGGAGGAAGCAAACAGAATCTATAACAACCTAAACACAGAGGCGAGGACTTTTCATGAGACAGGCGTAAACAAACCGCAAACATCACTACTGAGCATGTACTGTTTTGGGAAACAATTATCATTCAGCTCCGATTTCTTTTCCAGGTTTCTGACAAGATCCGGGCTCCGTCTAACCCAGTGGTCTGCGCGCGTCACGCACGGACGGACGGACGGACGCGCGTCTCCAGGTGCAGCGGAGGCTCATTTCTGCAGCCGTGTAATAGACTGTGACAGGCTCTTCTCCGCCGGGAGGCTGAGAGCGTCCGAGAGGCTCCCGACAGAGACAAACCAGCCCTAGTGAACCAGAGACACTCCAGCTCTCCCTCTCAGCACTGCTGCCTACCTAGTGAGCTGATTTAGTGTGTACAGAGGCAGCATCCTATCCACACTGGAAGCTCAACTCTCCACCGTGTGTCACAGAAATAGAGCTCCTCCAGATGGATTTACAACGAGCATTTCTCTTTCCTCTTCAATCATCAATCTTGGATTGATGTTTTCAGTGCAGCGCACGATCAGAAGGAATACTAGCTGAATACTGTGCAGTCTAGAATGCTTACTTTTAAGGAAAAAAGTACAAGTCCACAAGTACAAACTATGCCACGAAGAGTTTCAAGAACAGTCGCATGACCTCATCAACTGAAATAAACATGCTAATGTGTGGATTTGTAATCGTTTTTTGTGTAAAGATTTCTTCACTTTTGACAGCCTGATGAATCAAATAAACATTTAAAAATAAATAAATAAGATGAATAACAATAATATTACTACCAAAATTTAAAAACTAATTTATTATTATCATTAACACTTATATTAATAATAATCATAATGGTGTTTGTTGATGATAATAACATTTTATTATTATTATGATTATTATTATTAATAATAATAATAATATTAATAATAATCATAATGGTGTTTGTTGATGATAATAACATTTTTATTATTATTATTAACAACAACAACAACAACGTTGTAGTAAATAATGAAAAAAATCATTATTATAAAATTTTTCTTTATTATTAATAATATTATTGTTGAAGATAATAAATTATTTTATTTATTATTATTATTGTTTTAAAAGGATAATTTGTTTTTATAATTTATAATAATTACAACAAAAATATATAATACAAAATTATAAATTATCGTATTATTATTAATAATAAAATATATTGTTTTAATATTAATAATAAATGATAATTTCTTAATTAATAATAATACATTACTTCTTAATAATTATAATTAATATTATTTTTAATGATGATAAATTATTAAAACATTATTTGTGAATGTTCAAAATGTTTTTCTTGGTTTTATGAATGGTTACGGGAACATTCCCTTTTATCATTCCACAAACGTTATTGGAACGTTCATTTTGAATGCAAGTTTCCTGAATGTTCTGAAACACGCAGCAACATTTAAAAAAAAAAAAAAAATGTTAGACGAACGTCCAACTAAAAAGGTTTCAGGAAAAACAAAAACTCCATGAATGATAATGTTCATAAATAATGTTTTCGTGAGAACATTGTTAACGACCAGAACAAAGGTTCTATTAATGTTACTGTAAGAACGTTTGAGAGAACCTTTCCGGAACGTTCCGTTAGATGAGAATGTCTAGTTTCAAGTACTATATTTTATACATTCTAGGCAATTTGCATATCTTTAGTGTGTGTGCGCATCAATAGAGTGATTTTGCATTTTTACACAAAACTGGAATTAAAATGTGTGGACGATTCGTCACATTAGAAACTCAAGGTCATTGGATTGTTGGATACAGTATCAAACACAATAAAGGCAATAGCAGAGAGTCATCGTCTCCACACACACAGATCATTGCAGACGCAGTCAGAGTGTGTATTTCCCTGAACGTGTGTGTAACGAAGGTTTAGTCATTCTTGTTGAATCAGACATGAGAGCCGAACACAGAGCAGCCGCCGGCGCTTCTCCTCGACAGAGGACAAACTCTTCCTGTGTCACATGACCGCGATCACAAGGACACACTCATCACCACCGCACAAAACACTTCAACACTGAACAAGCAGATTCTGTTGTAAACGCACTGCAATCGGCACACAGTCGTGACGCACGTTCTGCACAGAGCGCATCGGTGGCACGTCCGGAAGTGTTTCCCCCCCGCAGAGATTATTCAAAAGTCTTTGCTTAAGAGTTACGAGGAGAATCACAACATCACAAACTCCGATTTGAAGCAAAAACGTGTTTGAAAATCAAGACTGAGGGAAAGAACTATATATAAATCTCTTCATTTAAATTTGTCGACCGTGCATTTTTAAATAACATTTACATTGCAATATGCGCGCAGTGCTTCACGGGAGTGGGTGGAGCTAAAGAATTCTGGCGAGCGATGGCGGCGAATTCTGCCATGTTTGTAGTTTTTTAAACACTTTCTATGCGTGTTTGTATTTCGAATGGAATCAGTGCACCATAAAGTATATCTTTGGAATCCTCACTTCAACATGCTACGATTTGTGTCACACTAATTCTAATTAGTATGGAGTAGTGTGCGAACTGAGACATTTGAATGTATCGAGTTGCAGCAACGGTTACATTTTAACCATCAAAATTCGAACGGCAGCTGTCGAAACTTGATACGTTGTATCACACTGTGCTTTACACTAAAAAAAAAAATGTTGGTTTAAAAACAACAAGTTTGGCGAATTGGCCAACAAACGCAGCGATTGGGTTAAATGTTTGCTCGTTTTATTTAACCCAACTATTGATTAAAAATGGCTGTATGTCTGGATTAAAAATGAACCCAACATAGGCTGGAAATTAAAAAACAGATACATAACATTAATAATCAAAAGGTGAACATTTATTAATAAACAATTTATCGTTTTCTTATTAATCATTAAACTTATTAATAAATGTTAATTTTCAACATACTTTGGGTTCATTTTAAGCATCACTAAAAGGTATTTCCAAACAATAGTTGAGTTAAATAAAAACTACC
>CM074303.1:13743904-13776404 GCA_037194245.1 Opsariichthys bidens
TATTCCCTACATTATGGGGACCAAATGTCCAGAATGTGACAGAATGTACAGTTTGTACAGTATAAAAACCATTACGCCTATGGAATGTCCCCATAAACCATGAAAACACAAGTGTGTGTGTGTGTGTGTGTGAATGTGTGTGTAAATGTATAAATATAACACTGCTTTAGACGCACACATCTTTTGCAGCTGCATCACACTCCACTGTTTTTTTCAGGGTCTCACGCCATGAGCCTCAGTTTTATGTTACTGTAAAAAAAAAAAAAAATGTAAAAAGCAACACACACACACACACACACACACACACACACACACACACACACACACACAGGTTTAGTGAAGAAAACCAGATTTCTCATCATTAATCTCAGGACTAATGCTTTCCCTTCAGTTCTTCTCCATCTGTGAACACAAGAACATGTTTGAATGGATCAATTCAGAGTCTCAGTCATTCTGTCCACCAGCCGCTGAACTTCAACAACGACTGACACAATGAGCGCTGCCTGTCCGCGGGGAATCGAGCGGCACATTCATTTCACATTTAGTGAACGCAGCTCAACATACTCATAAACGCCGCCCGTCCTCTGCTAACGTCCTGCTCAATTAGCCTGCATATGTGCACCAGACCAGGTCCAAATTAGATGACAAATGCTTAGCAATTAGTTTGCAAAGCGTGTTTCGGACTATTAGGACCACAGAGGCGCTCGAGCGTCATGGAGGACGGCAGACGTGGAGCTGACTGCTGATGTTCGGGCATTACAGTCAGATTAGCAAGCGCTCGCTCAGAGCTGTCAGAGGGTTTGTAAGAGCTCTTGCACTCTGTCCGACAGCTTTAAAGCGACGCTTATGGGATTAATTAGCCACATCGCTCGCTAATAAGTGCCGTGCAGACAGCGCACAGACGCAGGTGTGACTAACAGGGATCAGACAGCCAGGGTCGCGTCGGAGGACAGCATATATATATCATGCAAGCAGTAGAAATATGTCCAACCACAGGAGAGTTTACAGCGCAGCACTGGATCTATGATTGCGGAGCAGAACGCTTTATTTGTCAGGAATATCTGGAGCCTGATGTAAAAACACTGTGGACACATATTCATCCCGGAAAGTTGTTTACGCACATTTCAATGTCAGGACTTATTAAAAACTTGAGCAAAATGTCCGAACACTCTAGACTCGTTTTGTGATTTTAGTGAAGTAGAAGTAAACTGGAGGAATTCATAATCTGTTTACCAATATATATATATATATATATATATACACACACACACACACACACACACACACACATATATACACACACACATTCACATCTACACATATCTACACACACACACATATATATATACACATATATATATATACACACACACACACACACACACACACATACATATATATATATATATACACACACACACACACACATTCACATATATACACATACACACACACACATATATATATATATACACACATATACACACATATATACACATATATATATACACAGTACTGTGCAAAAGTTTTAGGCAGGTGTGAAAAAATGCTGTAAAGTAAGAATGCTTTCAAAAATAAACTTGGTAATAGATTATATTTATCAATTAACAAAATGCAAAGTGAGTGAACAGAAGAAAAATCTACATCAAATCCATATTTGGTGTGACCACCCTTTACCTTCAAAACAGCATCAATTCTTCAAGGTACACTTGCACAAAGTCAGGGATTTTGTAGGCATATAGTTAGGTGTATGATTAAACAATTATACCAAACAGGTGCTAATGATCATCAATTCAATATGTAGGTTGAAACACAATCATTAACTGAAACAGAAACAGCTGTGTAGGAGGAATAAAACTGGGTGAGGAACAGCCAAACTCAGCTAACAAGGTGAGGTTGCTGAAGACAGTTTACTGTCAAAAGTCATACACCATGGCAAGACTGAGCACAGCAACAAGACACAAGGTAGTTATACTGCATCAGCAAGGTCTCTCCCAGGCAGAAATTTCAAGGCAGACAGGGGTTTCCAGATGTGCTGTCCAAGCTCTTTTGAAGAAGCACAAAGAAACAGGCAACGTTGAGGACCGTAGACGCAGTGGTCGGCCAAGGAAACTTACTGCAGCAGATGAAAGACACATCATGCTTACTTCCCTTCGCAATCGGAAGATGTCGAGCAGTGCCATTAGCTCACAATTGGCAGAAAACAGTGGGACCCTGGTACACCCATCTACTGTCCGGAGAAGTCTGGTCAGAAGTGGCCTTCATGGAAGACTTGCGGCCAAAAAGCCATACCTCCGACGTGGAAACAAGGCCAAGCGACTCAACTATGCACGAAAACACAGGAACTGGGGTGCAGAAAAATGGCAGCAGGTGCTCTGGACTGATGAGTCAAAATTTGAAATATTTGGCTGTAGCAGAAGGCAGTTTGTTCGCCGAAGGGCTGGAGAGCGGTACACGAATGAGTGTCTGCAGGCAACAGTGAAGCATGGTGGAGGTTCCTTGCAAGTTTGGGGCTGCATTTCTGCAAATGGAGTTGGGGATTTGGTCAGAATTAATGGTATCCTCAATGCTGAGAAGTACAGGCAGATACTTATCCATCATGCAATACCATCAGGGAGGCATCCGATTGGCCCCAAAATTTATTCTGCAGCATGACAACGACCCCAAACATACAGCGAAAGTCATTAAGAACTATCTTCAGTGTAAAGAAGAACAAGGAGTCCTGGAAGTGATGGTATGGCCCCCACAGAGCCCTGATCTCAACATCATCGAGTCTGTCTGGGATTACATGAAGAGAGAGAAGCAACTGAGGCTGCCTAAATCCACAGAGGAACTGTGGTTAGTTCTCCAAGATGTTTGGGCCAACCTACCTGCCGAGTTCCTTCAAAAACTGTGTGCAAGTGTACCTAGAAGAATTGATGCTGTTTTGAAGGCAAAGAGTGGTCACACCAAATATTGATTTGATGTAGATTTTTCTTCTGTTCACTCACTTTGCATTTTGTTAATTGATAAATATAAACTATTAACATGTCTATTTTTGAAAGCATTCTTACTTTACAGCATTTTTTCACACCTGCCTAAAACTTTTGCACAGTACTGTATATAAATAAATAGACACATATATACATATATACACATATATATACACACACATACACATATCTAAATATACACACATATATATACACATATACACACACACATATATATACACATATATATACACAAACACACACATATACATATACATATACACATATATATATATACACACACACACAAGTTAGTATATACGAGCATATTCTATATTTTACTGTAAAACAAGATTACTAAACAGCATTTACAGTCCACATCTTCCATTTTCCTAGCGTCTTGTACCTTTAAACACGTTGGAATCACATGTGATGTGAATATGCACATGTAAATTTTATGCAGATGAGGTCATGCCATTGTGAGCTCCATATATGGTCATTTTCAGGAGGTCACGGGGTGGGGACGCATGTGTGCACAGTCTTCCATTGACCATGATTTCTGAAAGGGAATGTAGTGCAGTATGTACATTTATAAATCTGAAAATCTGCACACTTAGGATAAACTATATGAAGTTTAATACATAAGCCCCCTGATATTTTGGTTTCAGTTCACAAGATTATTTCAAGTATATAATTCACTGAATTAATAGGCAGTTTCAATCCGAAAACAACAATGTTGTGAAATATCATGACTATGACATCATCACCCAGCACTTAGTCCAAGCCGATCTGGTTTTGCCTCAAAGGACAGAAGATTTTTCAGGAAGACCGTCAACACTTGCTTCCCTAAACCCCACCGTCATCTGCAGTCTACAGGATTAAACATGAACCTCCCACGAGCAAAGGCTGCGTGAAATCTGAAAGAGAGTTAGACGCGTCCTCACTGTGAACCATTAAAACAACACCGGCTGGAAAATCCCGCTAATACCAGCTTCACATGATAATTGGTCTCACACTGGGTCTGAACCAGACCAGGCTGGTCTCAACAAACCATCTGGCACGGAGCAAGCAGGATTAGAAAGCACTCGTGAAAACAGCTCCAAACAATAATAATAAAAAAAAAAAAATTAGTACACTTTAGCATTCAGTCCTTTTAAAACGAGTACGGAAAAAATATATTTGAAAGGAATACTGAAGTGCAAACTGAATGTAATGTTTTTGGACACTTACTTGCATGTTAACTGCAATTAAATGAAAATGCATGCTTAAATTTGGCATTAAATGCAATTAAGAGTGCCTTTTTGACCTATTTAAGAAGGACTTTAGTACATGTAAACTCATAATAACTACTATTGCCTTGAAATATGGTGAAAGTAGACTAAATTTACTGAGCCTTTTTGATGAACTAAAATATCTTTTAATTTCATTGCTATTGAAACATGCATATTTAAATACACTTGAAATGATTGCAAATGCAGTTTACTACATTTAGATTATAATGGCTTTAAATTAGGGCCGTCAATGTTAACCTCGTTAATGCATGCGATGAATTCAAAATCCTTATCGTGTTAAAATAATTTGATGTTTATATTCATTAACGCAATTTACTTCTCGATGACCTTAGAAGTCATTTTCGAATTTAGTTTTCCTCCAGATCTTTTAAACCAATTATTATCAATCATTTGGTTGCGAGTGCAGTGTGCTAACAGAGAGACTCCGCCCACACTCTCTTCTGATTGGCTGTGATTTTGGATGGATTTGGTTGCGAGTGCAGTGCGCTAGCAGAGAGACTCCGCCCACACTCTCTTCTGATTGGCTGTGATTTTGGATTGATTTGGTTGTGAGTGCAGTGCTCTTGCAGAGACTCCGCCCACACTCTCTTCTGATTGGCTGTTATTTTAGATGGATTTGGTTGCGAGTGCAGTGCTCTTGCAGAGAGACTCCGCCCACACTCTCTTCTGATTGGCTGTGATTTTGGATGGACTTGGTTGCGAGTGCAGTGCGCTAGCAGAGAGACTCCGCCCACACTCTCTTCTGATTGGCTGTGATTTTGGATGGACTTGGTTGCGAGTGCAGTGCGCTAGCAGAGCGACTCCGCCCACACTCTCTTCTGATTGGCTGTGATTTTGGATGGACTTGGTTGCGAGTGCAGTGCGCTAGCAGAGAGACTCCGCCCACACTCTCTTCTGATTGGCTGTGATTTTGGATGGACTTGGTTGCGAGTGCAGTGCGCTAGCAGAGAGACTCCGCCCACACTCTCTTCTGATTGACTGTGATTTTGGATGGATTTGGTTGCGAGTGCAGTGCGCTAGCAGAGCGACTCCGCCCACACTCTCTTCTGATTGGCTGTGATTTTGGATGGATTTGGTTGCGAGTGCAGTGCGCTAGCAGAGCGACTCCGCCCACACTCTCTTCTGATTGGCTGTGATTTTGGATGGACTTGGTTGCGAGTGCAGTGCGCTAGCAGAGAGACTCCGCCCACACTCTCTTCTGATTGGCTGTGATTTTGGATGGATTTGGTTGCGAGTGCAGTGCGCTAGCAGAGCGACTCCGCCCACACTCTCTTCTGATTGACTGATTTTGGATGGATTTGGTTGCGAGTGCAGTGCGCTAGCAGAGCGACTCCGCCCACACTCTCTTCTGATTGACTGTGATTTTGGATGGATTTGGTCGCGAGTGCAGTGCGCTAGCAGAGCGACTCCGCCCACACTCTCTTCTGATTGGCTGTGATTTTGGATGGATTTGGTCGCGAGTGCAGTGCGTTAACAGAGAAACTCCGCCCACACTCTCTTCTGATTGGCTGTGATTTTGGATTGATTTGGTTGCGAGTGCAGTGCTCTTGCAGAGACTCCGCCCACACTCTCTTCTGATTGGCTGTCTTTTTTTTTTGATGATTTTTAATGTCGCGTCTCGTAGTCGCATCTTGTCAGGTGTCGACAGACAAATTGCTCGTCTCTGGAATCTTATCGCATCGCGTTTGGGTACGACACGGTGTAACGGTGAATAAGATGTTCAGCGTGGAATCAAAAGGACCAAAAAAACAAAACAGGGATAAGAATGTTTTTCTGTAGAAATCTGTCGTGACAGATGGCGGTTTCTGCTGCCCAGTCAGAACAACACGCCTCAAGATGGACGTTACAGCTCTCCGCTGGCATTGATTGGCAGGTTGGGTCGGACAGGATCTATTTCTAGAGGAGGCATGAAAGTGTCTGTGGTGTCACTGCGTTCTCCATTTGTAGATTGGCATCTGGGAATGAGATGGTAATATCAGCGTGAACCCCTGATCTGAAACCTTCCATCTGTCTAATTCATGCAGACGGTCATGTGACGGCTGAGGTCAAAAGTCAATCGTTTAGAGTACTGGCTGGCATCTATAAAAGGCTTACTGGTTTACCACCAGTGCTGGAGAACACCGTTTTGAAAAGAGGAGCACTGGATCTAGCAAAGAGAAGATGAACGCTTGTGTTTCTCATCCACATCCCAGAAATGTCATCGTTAGTAACTGTTTAAACCCTTTAAGGATAATGCATTATAAAGGTATTGGTAATGTACGCATTATATCTATTCATAAATAATTGCAACCAAAGTTGAAATGCATTCAAATAATGTTTGCAGATTCTTTGTTCCATCTGAAATTGGTCGTTTGTCATTGCATTATAGTTTCTAAAGGCGTGTTGAATAAACACATAAGCATTAAAACTGTGGTCAGAATTATTCACGAGATCATACGATGCATTAAAATTTTTTTAGAATACATTATATTTAAAGACGTTACTTAAAGTGTTACCAAAAATAGTTTTTGGTAAATAAAATACAAAATATTAGATGAAAATTAGTTGCCTTGGCAAGTAATTGAAATCAATTAAGTAATATTCATTACTGAAAATATATTAAAAAAAAATACAAAAGCTAAACTAAAATTAAAAATGAAAATATAAAAATAAAAGCAAATTCACAATGAACACTATAGTCCTGGTATAAACGTTGAAGACATAAACATTATAATCATCTTTGCTGATTCTGCAGTTATTAAACAAGTACTTTAATAATAAAGTTTTCATTAAAAATGTTAAAACGGACTGATTTTACACTAGTACAGGGTTTCCCAAACTGAGCAAAAATGAAATGATATAGATTAATTTAAAGAATAAAAAATAATAATAATAAAAGAATATTAATTTTTTTTTTTTTTTGTTATCTGCATGTCATGAGACATTAACCAACATCACAATGTGTTGTTAAATTATTAATTACAGGGGTAAATATTTTAGCTCAAAGACTGAAACATTAGATCTAATAGTAAACTAGGGTTAATAGTTGGTCATTAAATGAAAATTTTCACTGCATTTCGAGTACAAACTTCACATTCGCACAAGTTTCATCTGAAATCCTTCATCTGAACATCTCCAGCAACAGATGCCACAGTCAGAACAACTCTCCTCTACACGCTCGCGACGAGCATCTCTAACCGCTCGGATACTTTATCAAAGCCCGAAGACATCGACGAGAGCAGCAGATGGAGGATGGAGATACGACTGTCTGACTCCATCTTCAGCTCTGGCTGGAGATAAACTCTGATCCCATACCTGGAAAACGTCCAGCGCACGACGGCCGCAGAAGCCTTTCCAAGCCTCGCAGCGTTCAGCCGTCCGTGCAGGCCGTTTGTGCCGAAACGTAATTAAAAGCTGCAAACGAGCGGATGTTTAAATGGCTGATGAAATGAACGGGGTGGGCGGAGGAAAGCGTCGAACGCACAACGGCGACACAAAGACTTCATTACGTGGGCGTGTTGACAGGGGTCATTTATCACCAAAACAGTTCATTACCACTCAAACATGACTTCTGATCAAAATAAATGATTTTAGAATAAATTCGCCATATAAACACGGCGTGGACATAAATAATGTTTATGCATGAAAGTGCAACAAAGAGCTACAAAACTGAACTAAACAAAGACAGAATGGTGTGCATCGCTCAGGGTAATATTTGCAAAATGAATTCAAACGTACCGACGAGGAAAAATACGCATGGTGGAACAAGTTTGGAACTAGATTTCCCATCATTTTCCGCAGCTGCGCAAACTCTGTATAAAACACAGAGCATCGATTACTCTTCATTTGCCGGATTTTTATTGTACTCATTCACACGTCACATTATGGTTGTACACACTTCTCCGGAGGATTTAAACTGAGAATCACCATTTTTGTGTTTCAAATAGAGATCATGATTCTCCCACGATTCTAAATAGACAACAAAAGTAACACAGGTTCGGACAAATTATGAATTGCTTAATTAGAATGGAGTGAATGATTCAATGACTCACTCATAGAGACTTAATTTCTTTCATTACTGGATGAATCAGTGTTTTTGAACAAATCTCGAATCAGTTATTCAATGACTCAGTCATAAAGACTTCACTCGTTTTATTACAGGATGAATCAGCATTTTTGAAGGAATCTCTTGAATGAATGAATGAATGAATGACTTACTCATAGAGACTTCATTTCTTTCATTACTGGATGAATCAGCATTTTTGAAGGAATCTCTTGAATGAATGAATGAATGAATGACTTACTCAGAGACTTCATTTCTTTCATTACTGGATGAATCAGCATTTTTGAACAAAGCTCGAAACAATGATTCAATGACTCAGTCATAAAGACTTCACTTGTTTCATTACCGGATGAATCAGCATCTCTTGAATGAATAAATGATTCAATGACTCACTCATAGAGACTTCACTTGTTTCATTACAGGATGAATCAGCATTTTTGAAGAAATTTCTTGAATGAATGATTCAATGACTCAGTCATAAAGACTTCACTTGTTTCATTACAGGATGAATCAGCATCTCTTGAATGAATAAATGATTCAATGACTCACTCATAGAGACTTCATTTCTTTCATTACTGGATGAATCAGTGTTTTTGAACAAATCTCGAATCAGTTATTCAATGACTCCATCATAAAGACTTCACTCGTTTTATTACAGGATGAATCAGCATTTTTGAAGGAATGTCTTGAATGAATGAATGAATGAATGACTTACTCATAGAGACTTCATTTCTTTCATTACTGGATGAATCAGCATTTTTGAAGGAATCTCTTGAATGAATGAATGAATGAATGACTTACTCATAGAGACTTCATTTCTTTCATTACTGGATGAATCAGCATTTTTGAACAAAGCTCGAAACAATGATTCAATGACTCAGTCATAAACACTTCACTTGTTTCATTACAGGATGAATCAGCATCTCTTGAATGAATAAATGATTCAATGACTCACTCATAGAGACTTCACTTGTTTCATTACAGGATGAATCAGCATTTTTGAAGAAATTTCTTGAATGAATGATTCAATGACTCAGTCATAAAGACTTCACTTGTTTCATTACAGGATGAATCAGCATCTCTTGAATGAATAAATGATTCAATGACTCACTCATAGAGACTTCACTTGTTTCATTACAGGATGAATCAGCATTTTTGAAGAAATTTCTTGAATGAATGATTCAATGACTCAGTCATAAAGACTTCACTTGTTTCATTACAGGATGAATCAGCATTTTTGAAGAAATTTCTTGAATGAATGATTCAATGACTCAGTCATAAAGACTTCACTTGTTTCATTACAGGATGAATCAGCATTTTTGAAGAAATTTCTTGAATGAATGATTCAATGACTCAGTCATAAAGACTTCACTTGTTTCATTACAGGATGAATCAGCATTTTTGAAGAAATTTCTTGAATGAATGATTCAATGACTCATTGATAGAGACTTCACTTGTTTCATTACTGGATGAATCACCACTTTTGAAGAAATTTCTTGAATGAATGATTCAATGACTCTGTCATAAAGACTTCACTTGTTTCATTACTGGATGAATCAGCATTTTTGAACAAATCTCGAAACAATGATTCAATGACTCAGTCATAAAGACTTCACTTGTTTCATTACCGGATGAATCAGCATCTCTTGAATGAATAAATGATTCAATGACTCACCCATAGAGACTTCACTTGTTTCATTACAGGATGAATCAGCATTTTTGAAGAAATTTCTTGAATGAATGATTCAATGACTCAGTCATAAAGACTCCACTTGTTTCATTACAGGATGAATCAGCATTTTTGAAGGAATCTCTTGAATGAATGAATGAATGATTTAATGACTCACTGATAGAGACTTCACTTGTTTCATTACTGGATGAATCAGCATTTTTGAACAAATCTCGAAACTGATTCAATGACTCAGTCATAAAGACTTCACTTGTTTCATTACTGGATGAATCAGCATTTGAATGAATGAATGATTCAATGACAAACAAATTTTTAACAGTCACTTGTCGCCACCTACTGGTGTAATTGATACAATATTTATTGTATTTAAACTGACAACTGCTTTTACTGTATACACAAGATAACAAGGGGCTAACGAGGAACAGGTGTGAGTAATGAATCGCTATGGCAGCAAACAAGGGTAACTATGGAAACAAAAGCAAACCGGAACTAAAACACTGGAACTACACTTCAACATAAGAGTCCTTCAACACAAAACAGGGGAAACAAGAAGGAATTGTACAGTTTGTCACAGTTTTTTAGCAAAATGAAACGAAATGTATGAAGCTCGAGGCCATGAACACGCAATAATACAATAATATGTTCCGTTTGACTGCGATTCTCGTCAGGCAGCTCTGAGGAAACAACAATGCATCTGGCGAAGCTGAATTACTGCTCAGAACAAAAGAGACAGAGGGATACGCTGGAAGAGACATGGAGTGATGGAAAGACCGAGGAGAAAATGAGCAGATCAAGCGAGAGATGAGAGAGACGGAGGGACAGGAATAAGTACGTGACCCGCTGCGAGTCCGGAAGGGAGAATGAGAGAATTAAAGCCTCTCGTCTCTTATTAAAACAGTACAAGCTCAGCATCAGCAGGAAACGATGAACAGAGAGAAAAATGACTAAAATGATGGATCGTTTGACAGCAGCTCATCCTCGTTTAAAGGACTCGGTCACATAAAAATGACTTGAAAATCTAACATTAAAACTTTAAAATGACAAAAAAACAAACTATTGATTCATTAAAAAAAAAAAAAGTAAAATTAAAAATAAATCATTTAACACTTAGTAAAATCAAATGATAAAAAAGTAAATTAAAAATAAATCATTTAATACTTAGTAAAATCAAATTATAAAAAAAGTAAATTTAAAATAAATTATTTTAAAAGACACATCTGAAAAATAATCAATTTCATATTATTGTGGAATTATATTCGTGAAATATACTTTGATGAATAGAAAGATTGCATTTATATGAAATAGAATCTTTTGTAACATTATAACTCTTTTTACTGTCACTTATGAGCAATTTAATGCATCCTTGGTGAATAGAAGTATTATTTTATTATTATTAATTTCCTTAAATCTTACGTACCCCAAACATTTGAGTAACCATATCACGGTTTTTCAATTTTCAACAGCGATAACGATCATATTTTTTTAAAAATTATTAAATATAATTAAATACATAAATTACATATAATTATTTATATAGTATATCTTTATTTTATATTGTATTGTGATTATAAATAAATATTTTTTTATTTTTCTTGAGCATCAAATCATCATATCAGAATGATTTCTGAAGGATCATGTGACTCTGAAGACTGGAGTAAATTCAGCTTTGATCACTGGATATAAATTACATTTAGCTATATATTCATGTAGAAAACAGTTATTTTAAATTGTAATTATATTTCACAATTTTTACCGTATTTTTGATTAAATAAATGCAGCCTCGGTGAGCAGAAGAGACTCATTCAAACACATTATTCATATCATCTACATTAAATGCAATATTGTGCAGACAGATCTGCTTCACTCACACAATGACCATCTGATGTGCATTTACAGCATTTCATTTGTAATTGATGATGTGTTTATTCATTCATTACTGTATTTGACCTCAGGTTTCTGATGTTTTTGGGAAATTGGATCCAAAAGGTTCTTCTTCCAGCTCTCAGCAAACACACACCTGTTCGGGATTCAAACGCACTCGCAGCAAATCACGATTCCATTAGAGCCAGAATAAGTTTGCGATCCTTTCCAATCTAAGCAATCCTTCACACCGGCGGCGCGTCTCCTCGCAGACTCCGGATAAAACTTGTTCTGCCTCTGGAGGAGCGACAGACTGAACGAAACAGCTGCTGTCGCGCGAGCGCTCGCTTTGTTCTATTATTCAAGGCATATGCGATATAGGAACGCAGACGCTTCTTCATCAGACCAGATCCAACAGAAGACGCAGGGACTCCCAAAGCTATTTCTTTGAATAAACACTCAGAAATAATTAAACGTGCTGACACTTTTAATAAAGACAGAGTTTGAGTAAATAATGTCTAATAGAGACGTCAGGCGTCACCATCGGGGACTTTGTCCCGATTAATTGTCATACAAATAATTGCAATTAATGATTTAATACGGTTTTGTTCATGTCACTTACAGTCTAAGCCTGATACTTTTTTAAAACTTGGAATCATATGTAATATTATAATAAAAATAATAAAACAGGCCCATGTGATTTACTGTATTTTGATGTTATATATTATCTTATATTATATTATGTTATATTGTGTTGTGTTGCGTTATATTATATTATATTATATTACGTTATATTGTATTACATTATATCATATTATATTGTATATATACAAAATAACATAATATAATATAACGTAACGTAATATAATATAATATAATATAATATAATATAATATAATATAACATAATGTAATATAATATAATATAACATAACATAATATAATATAAAATAATGCAATATAATGTAATATAATGTTATATAACGTAATATAATATAACATAATATAACATAATATAATATAATATAATATAATATAATATAATATAATATAATATAATATAATATAATATAATATAACATAACATAATATAATGAAGGAAGACTTTTGACTATCTTACTGGCAAATATGGTAAAAAGAGATTGAAAATGAAACTGCACTTTTATTGCGGTTCTCTCAAATAACCGCGATCAGATGATTGATCGATGGCGACAGGCCTGACGTCAGGCGTGTGATGGAGATGATTATCCTTCAGAGGCCGAGAGACGCTTTTACACACACGACAAGAAAAGCCTCGCATCACTTCAGTAAAAACACATCTGTCAGAGAGAGAACTACAGGTTCTCCAGAGAAACGACAGAATCACAGGACAGAGAGAGAGAGAGAGAGAATACACTTCTGCATGGATGAATCGTTCGTTTCTAAAAACACAATTGAGCTGCATCATGTGCTCGACTGTGCATTAAACTAGTCAAAGGACTCAAACCCACATCCACACCGGCCTCGATGCAGAACAAACTCACATCTGACCAGAAACAATATTTCTGTAGCAATTCAATGCAACTGCACAGAGAAAATTGAGAAAATCACTGGGAAAAAGTTTGGGAAAATGCATGTTTTTGAAAGAAGTCTCTTTTGCGCATCAAAGCTGCATTTCTTTAAAAATACAGTAAAAAAAATGTGAATATGTTATATATTGAGATTTATATTTATATCACATGATCCTTCAGAAATCATTCTGATATGCCAAGGAATAAATTACATTTTAAAATATATTCACATAGAAAAGAGTTCATTTTTAATAATATTTCAAACACTATTCCTGTTTTTACAGTATTTTTTGATTAAATTAATGCATCATTTCAAAAACAATTAATTATTCCAAACACGACTGATCAGAAATTGATAGTAAAATTCACACGTAATTACAGCGAAACAAAGTAACAGCGAATTAAACATGACATTTTGATGTAAAAAGGTCAAAACTTGCAAAACGTCGCTCAAGTTATAATTTTTGTGTGAACCAATCGCTCTAAAGTCATCATGAAAGCGAAGCTGTACACAAATGAAACGAGAACAAATGTGGGCGGGGCTTGATTGTGGCTGTGGGGAGTTGATTGGATGGTGGTGGTTTGCTATTGGTGGATCTCATGTGAGTGACAGGTGGCCCCGCCCTCGTCATCAGAGAAGAGATTCTGATTCAAGATTATGAGGAACGTGAATTAATCACAATAATAATGACTAATCATCCATAATAATCACTGCCATATTCCATAAGAAAGCAGAGTTGTCCATTTCGATTCCATGCGGATTCAAGAACGCACGTAGCCTTGAATCCGTGTGAATGTTTAGAAGGTTCATTTGCGGATCTTTAATGTGTCACTCTTCCCTTTCCCAGAGAAACGCCAGGCTGTTCCCGATCCTCCTCTGCGAGTCATGAATTTATGATGGGACTCGAAACCCAGCTCTGATTCGGTGTCTTTGTCCCCTTCATGCATGCCGATGGTTCGCAATAAATAATTCAGTGGCTTTTCGCTCAAAATTACGACCATGGATCTGTTCATAGCGCCATCTGAGCTATTTTAGATCCGTCACATCTGCCCTCAGACTCGCTCTTTGTTTTACTGTAAGCATCTCCCCGGAGGAAGACGAGAGACGGCGCGCAGGTGAAGAGGACGAGGCGCAGGTGAAGACGGGACGGAGGCTGGATGGAGATTACACATCTGGCATTGTTGAACATGCATTAGTCACACAGTTGCTGCCGCAGGTTAATAAACCACTGAATGTCAGCGACGCAGGAGTCGAATCCTGCAGGATCAAAGTCAACATCCACTGATTGAGACTCTCAAACCTCTTTCTGCTTGTGACGTTGTTCTTCTTAATGTTTTTGCTGCTATATGTTTTTCTTAAAACTGTGATTTACTCATTGCAATATTCCATGACGTTTTAATAATTTCATATTATATTTATTTACTTCAATTTACTCTAGTTAAACAGCCAGGGTTACAAAAAAACTAAAAACATATAATAATAATAATAATAATAATAATAATAATTATTATTATTATTATTATTATATATATATAAATATTATATAATATATAATATATATAAATAATACTATATATATATATAAATAAATAATATAAATATTATACAATATATAATATATATAAATAAATAATATTTTACTCATATACATATAATATAATTATATATATATATATATATATATATATATATATATATATATATATATATATATATATATATATATATATATATATATATATATAAATAATATATTTTTCTTAAAACAGTGATTTACTCATTGCAATATTCCATGACGTTTTAATAATTTCATATTATATTTATGTACTTAAATTTACTCTAGTTAAAAAGCCAGGGTTACAAAAAACTAAAAACATATAATAATAATAATAATAATAATAATAATAAATATATAAATATAATATATATATATATATATATATATATATATATAAATAATATTATATATATAAATAAATAAATAATAATATATATATATATATATATAAATATATTATTTATAATAACATATATATATATATATATATATTTCTTAAAACTGTGATTTATTTATGTTTATATATAATATAATATAATATATATTCTGTAGTTAATTCAGTCATCATCTTCGGTGAATGAACGTCTGCTCACGTCACACTGAACTTTCCCAGCAGTGTTTCTCTCCTAAACAGTTTCACACTCGCAGGTGAGCAGCGTCTGTACAGCATTCGTCTGTCTGATGGAGCGGCGCCAGCGTCTCCGTGCCAGTCGGGTTTCATCATACCCAACACTCCTGTTGCCATAGTAATTCACTATATGGCACCTCGCCGGCGTCTTTGATGAATCTCTGTCAAAGCGGCTCAAAAATCGCTCACGATTATACGACTCACAACAGCGTGCGCAAAACACACACACTTCATCATCTCCAGCGTTAGAGAGTCTGACCCTCCAGTGAACACCAGCGGAGCTCTTCAGAAACATTCGTGACATGTTTCACACCCACTTTGAGTGACAGAGATTAATGAGTCAAACAATGACTGTTAAAATATCGCCATCTGTTTCCACGAGCGTGCATGTACTGCCATTTATCAAGAACACGAAGAGAAAGAAGCGAGCATCTTCTGCTCACCAAGGCTGCATCTATAAATATTATTACATTTTAAAACAACCGTTTTCTATGTGAATATAGAGTGAAATGTAATTTTATTCCTGTGATCAAAGCTGAATTTTCCACCTACGTGTGACCTTCCGTGGAGCATCACAGCAGTGCAAGACTGCTATAAAAAGTACATAATGTTTATTTTTTGTATCAAATGTGCGACGGTTTCTCTAGATCAGACACTTATTCCTCGTCTGGATCATGTAGAGTCTTTGAAGCGGCACTGAAACTGACATTTGGACCCTGTTGAACCCCATTGAAGTCCATTATATGGAGAACAATCCTGGAATGTTTTCCTCAAAAACCTTCATTTCTTGTCCACTGAAGAAAGAAAGACATGAACTTCTGAATTGTCAGCAGATTTTAATTCTGAACTAATCCTTTAAACTTTCACCATAAGCGTGTTTTATTTCAAAAACATTATTTATACATCGTTCATGGAATGTTTTAATTACATTAACGTTTTAGAGAACATTCAAAAGTAACGTTCGCATGATGTTTGACGAATGATACGGCGGAACGTTCACTTGAGGACAGTTTTGAAAACTGTTTGTCTCTCACAAACTGAGCACAGAACAGTGACTAATGAACTGGCGTTTCTCCATAATTAATTGTCCAATTAAAGTAATTTATTGGTCCACCTGAGCCTTAATCAGAAGCCAATAGGAAACTGATAGAGATGAAGAGAGGAACAGGCAACCTTTCTGAATACTTGTGAACTGCAGTAGTATATACTGCATCCTGGGTGTGTTACTTTTAAACTGTATTTCACTACAGATTACACAATACATGCTTTAAAAAGTCATTTGTAACGTATTTCGTTACATTACTCAAGTTTAGTCACTTCATCTAAATACTTTAGAATACTTTGGAATACTAATAAGTGTGAAACAAACACAAAAAAGATCATTGTGAGTTTTTATCTCACAATTCTGACTTTTTCCCTCAGGATTGAGTGATATAAAGTTGCAATTGAGAGTTATAAAGTCAAAATTATGAGATATAAACTCACAATATTGAGAAAAGTCAGAATTATGAGATATAAACTGACAATATTGAGAAAAGTCAGAAATATGAGACATAAACTCACAATTGTGAGGAAAAAAACTAATTGTGAGAAAAAGTTGCAGTGACGAGTGAATTATAAAATGACTCACAAACAACAAAACATGAAAACAGTCGTGGATCATCAGATCATGACAGGACAGTTACGTTGACAGTTGGGCAATTTTTGGGTCATTTTGTCTTGTTCAGGACAGAACTAAATAAAAATAACCACATTTTTATGATCCTCTTAAAAGTATTAAATGTTGATGAAACCGAACTGGTCTTTTTCAGACGGTCAGAGTCAGAGAATCACCAATCGCTGTTTAAATGACATTAAAACTCAAAGTAATCACTTTGGTAATCTAAAACACTTTTCAGATGGAACTGTAATCTGATTACCACCCATTTAACATCAAACACAGTCACTCAAATTGTGTATTTTAAACACGAGACTAAGTCACTCGTATTTCGTTACTCCTCAACCCTGTTTGTCACATAACTTCATCAGATTTAATTCAATTGGTAAAGGCTGCAAGTTATTATAGTTAACAAAAACTGAAACTGTAACGATTAAAAAAAAAGAAAAAAAATTAAATTTGAGTCAAAATTGCATTGGACGAGAAAACAAGTGACATTTTATTAATCACACTCAGACATAAATATAAAACACATGCATGTTTTGGCGCATGATATGAGCCACTTTGGATACAGTAAGTCGCAGAAAGTTTCAGAACATAAAAAAGTGATTATATAACCAGAAAACACAGTAACGGTCATTTGTGTTGTCTGTAAAGTCACATCCTCCAAACACAAAACACGAAGTCTGCTCTCGATTTCGGTTCAGTTTCCTGAAAGTCATTTTGAAAAGAGACCAAAATACCAGTGGAGCTATTTTAGGTGGGTAATCAAACTTTAATCAATTTAATAAATCTTGCAGACATAAACCCTGGATTCAACCCATAACATGAACACGGGTCTGTAATTTCCTCTGCATCGATCGAGTTCCGCACAGCAGCTGCTCGTTTGATCTGTGAATCATTAATTAAAATGCAATATTGATAAGAGCCGTATGACAGTTTGAGATTGCGTTCAGATTTATGGCCGGGCAGAGAGAGAGGGTCATCTAACATCTGTTTCAGAATCTAAAACAAGTTTAAAAAAAAGTGTGATTTCAGACGCACGTTTGATCCTCCGTTCTACAGCTTTGGGTTCCAGGTGGAGAGAACCGACTTGAAGTTCAGACTAAAGAGCTTCAAGAGGAGCTTTTCCTGCATCAGAACCACAAACCGAGAAGAATCTAATAGAATTGGATCCTTTTAAATTCATTGTTTAGAATTTCTTTTAAACTGGACGCAACACACAAAAATCAATCCATCCAACTAAAAGTCCATCTATCCATTCATCCAACCATCCATTATCCATCTTCTGTCCATCCATCCAACTAAAAGTCCATCCATTCATCCATCCAACTAAAAGTCCATCCATTCATCCATCCATCCATCCAACTAAGAGTCCATCCATTCATTCATCCAACCATCCGTCTATCATTAACCATCCATTTGTCCATCATCCATCTTCTGTCCAGCCATCCATCCATCCATCTATCTATCATCAATCCATCCAACTAAAAGTCCATCCATTCATCCATCCATCCATCCAACTAAAAGTCCATCCATTCATTCATCCAACCATCCGTCTATCATTAACCATCCATTTGTCCATCATCCATCTTCTGTCCAGCCATCCATCCATCTATCTATCATCAATCCATCCAACTAAAAGTCCATCCATTCATCCATTCCATCCATCCATCCAACTAAGAGTCCATCCATTCATTCATCCAACCATCCGTCTATCATTAACCATCCATTTGTCCATCATCCATCTTCTGTCCAGCCATCCATCCATCCATCTATCTATCATCAATCCATCCAACTAAAAGTCCATCCATTCATCCATCCATCCATCCAACTAAAAGTCCATCCATTCATTCATCCAACCATCCGTCTATCATTAACCATCCATTTGTCCATCATCCATCTTCTGTCCAGCCATCCATCCATCCATCTATCTATCATCAATCCATCCAACTAAAAGTCCATCCATTCATCCATCCATCCATCCAACTAAAAGTCCATCCATCCATTCATCCATTCATCCATCTGTCCATCATCCATCTTCTGTCCAGCCATCCATCTATCATCAGTCTATCCATCCATCCATCTATCTATCTATCATCCATCCATCCATCCATCCATCCATCTATCCATCCATCCAACTAAAAGTCCATCCATCCATTCATCCAAGCATCCGTCCGTCCGTCTATTCCATCCATCATCCGTCCATCCAACCATCTGTCTATCCATCCATCCATCCATTCCATCAAAGCAACATTCACGTTAATCTAGACAAACTTCGCTTTTAGTAAAAAACTAGTTCAATTAATTTGTCTGAATTTTAATTGATTTTAATTATTTTTCCTTTCATTGCAATTCGGATTCCAGTTTGCTCCCTCAAATCAAATTCGATTTAAATTCAGGAATCGTTGCGGAATTCAGTCGTTTAAGTCCTGAAGGCAGAGGTTGTGCGTCTGCAGCGGTCTGAGACGGAGAGTAACGCCAGCACACCTCATGGTTTGACCTTCACGCTCCCGTCAGGATCGCCTCAGAGCACCGCGAGGACGCTCGTGAGAACTCTCCTCAGCACTTAAATACATCACTAGTGTGATCATCTCATAAACAAGTACAGCGCCCTCCGTGACGTCCAGACCAGATGAACGAGGGCTGCCGTTTTCACGCAGAAGGTCAGTTTATATTTGTCTTGAACAGATTGAGCGAGAAACCTGTTGGACTTTACTTGTTAAACAGACATGCGTATCCATCTCTTTAATGAACTTATTGCCACAGTAAGCTTTAGGGTGATGGGATTTTAATTCAATTTAGCCTTGAGTCTTAGTTCATCGTTCATGTCTTCTGTGTTGGGCATAAGGAGAAAAACTTCTCTAGTCTATAGTGAACTATCAAAGGTTTGGGATCATTGAGATTTTTGAAAGTTTTTTCTACTCACCAAGGCTGCATTTATTTGGTAAAAATTGTGAAATATTAGTACAATTTAAAATAACTGTTTTCTACATGAATATATAGCTAAATGTAATTTATATCCAGTGATCAAAGCTGAATTACTCCAGTCTTCAGAGTCACATGATCCTGATATGATGATTATCAACAATTTGTGATACATTTTTACTTTGATGAATAGAGTTCAAACGAACAGCATTTATTCATTTTGTTACATTATAAATGCCTTTACTGTCACTTTTGATCAGCTCAATGTGTCCTTGATGAATAAATGAATTAATTTTTGTTTAAAAAAAAAAAGAGGAATTTGCAAGCAGCATTGCACAAATGTTTTCAGTTGCATTATGATTCGTTTATTTTGTAAGATAATGAGCCAGAGATAACGAGTAATATTCAGCCGATCACGTGACCCTACTAGTCAAACTCATTTCCTTGCATAAAACTTTTTAAGAAGGAAACCGAGCGCACCTTTAACTTAAACCTGCTAATGCGCTTCCTGTGGTCTATTAGTCAGATTTCTTTTCAAAATGACTTATGATTCATAAAGCCGGCCTCTCTTTGTCTCATCAGTCAGATATGGCGTCTAGCAGACAGTCTTCGTCTCATAATAGAGATCTCATAATTCTACATGTCTGTTCTTTTATTCTGGAATGAATTCTAATGAGATGAGGGTGTCAGAGGTGCTGCAGAATCACACTGTTTTACCTGCACTTTATACAAAAAATACAATTAAAAGGAATGCACTTTACTACCAAAATAATAATAATAATAATTGCTGATGTGATCCGGAACAATGACTTTGGCTTACAAAAAGCAATAAATCACAAATGCAATCTCTTTAATATCACTTTTTCTCCTAGACCAACACTGGAGCTTGTGTGTGTATGAAACCATTTAAATGATAAAAAAAAAGTAAAATTATAATGCATAAATGGGGCCAAGCACAAAAAAAGCATGATGAGTTGTGCAAGCTAGGCTGAGAGCAACAATTAGCAATTAAAAACATTTTTAGGTTATTTTAATGGTAATATGATTTAATTGTTTGAGCTTTAACCAATAGGTGGCGCTATTACCAAGCTCGGTGTGAGGTGAGAAAAGTTTGGTGTCCGTATGCCAAATCCCTGCAGAGTTCCCAGCGGCGTCATGCCATAAAATTTGCTGATATGTTATTCGAGAACTTATTTCTTTGAAAAGCAGGTTTTCAAAGGAAAAAAAAGGGCAAGTTTTCATTCCTCCTTACCAGTAGGTGGCGCTGTGACGATAAAACTGCATACGCGAAGGCGTTACGGATATATAGTCCGTTTTGACACGCTCTTCATCAAATTCATTCACGAACGGGTTTGATTTATCAAAAAAAGTTAATGTCGTTCAGCCAGTATGGTCTAAAGATAACGTGAAAATCGTGTAGGGTGAATTTGACAAAGAAATTTGTCAAAACATGACGGAAAATTGCAGTGGATCTAGAAGGATTGAGACTCCAAAACTGCTGTTTAATGTTCATTTTCTAGCAAACAGTTCAATGAAAGGAAGAAGAAGAAGAACACTAACGAATACAATTCTAATATACTAATAATATAATTACTAAAAAAAAAAAGGGGAATATTTTATGTTTACCCGCATGTCACGTGACCATAAACCAACATCAGAGAATCGTGACCATGTGTTGTGGCTGACAAAAACGTTTGGGAATCAGAAGCAACCAAAGACTGCAATCGACAGCCATCAAGACGATCTCAAACGTTTCCCTCAAGATGAACGATCTGAGCGGCTCCACATTCATTTTACAGCTCGACACTCCGACTGAACGACAACCAGCGACTCGTCTGTGTTTCTCCTGAGGAGATTCAAACGAATACTTAACGAAGAACTCCATTAAGCTCTTAAAGAGCAACCTTTGAGCAATAAAATTTTCCTCTGGGACCATTCAGGGAACAAAACACATTAAAAAACACAATTGTGTGCGCAGAGTCTTAATTATGTGGATCCGCTCCACTGACGAAAGCGGAAACTTCCAAAAACACATGAAATGACAAACATTTCCTGTTGCTGCTTCGTTTCCTAGTCAAATGTTACTTCATTCTACACAATCGGTCGTTCATTAACACGGACGCCAAACCCTGCCTTCACTCGCACAGCAGACGTACAACATTAAACACGTCGCCATGAAATCTCTTATTTTTATGGACGTAACGGGGATCAATGAGAACGGGAAGGAGGAGGCGGGAACCGGCGAACGTTCAACCAAAACTTTGATCCAATTAAAAAAACAAACAAAAGTAAACACAATAAACAAAATAAAACACAACATAAAGTCCAGGTCACTGTCGTCGCTCCTCTTTGATGCTTCCGGAGCTCCGCCGCGAGAGACACGAGACCGGTGTAGCGCGCAGCTGACGCTCGTTATCCCTCCCTCGTCACACGGGAATACTGCAGTGTTTACTTTAAATGATTTCTCCGTGGACGTCGCTCTTCTTCCTATCCCTCTTGCGGCGATGATGACGGCCACCTGTCACTCACCTGAGATCCTCCGATAGCAAACCACAAACATCCAATCAACTCCACACAGGCACAATCAAGCCCCGCCCTACATTTGTTCTTGTTCGAGAAGCGTTTCACATCACAATAAGGAGGAAAAGCCTATCGACTCCTTATGTTTGATTTTTTTAAAAATAATGCGCAATATTTTCACCTGCTTGAGGAGTCATGGTGCTGTTCGAGTATGAGCAACGGTGACGCTCGTCTTAGATAACACCGCTAAAGCTGCTCATTTAAAATTCAATGGACGCCTAACATATGCAAATGAGCACTTAAAAGGAAGCGTCGTACCCTCTGCAGTCTGATCGGCACAAACAATGCATTTATTCTAATTCACTGGTTTTAATCAGAAGCGTCAAGCCGGTGGACCAGCTAACGTGCCGTTCAGCCGTAATCAAGATTATTTTGTTGCTTTGCTTTTCAGCTCGTTTGCTTGATTAACGCAGAAACCCAATGGCCAGAGTGATCACATTCCTGCCGAACGAACCCGTCTGATTCACCTTCGCATGGACACGGGAAACAGAGTGACGGCTGCGTGTGTTACAGCTTCGTTTCTCTCTCTCTTTCCAGCTCTCCATGCTCCGTGTTTCTCACGTTCTCGTCGGCGGTTTGAGATTGTAGCCGGTTTAAAACCCTCATGGCCTCGGGCAGCACGGTAACGCGCCTGTCAGAAGCACTTTCTGTTATAATGGCCTGGACTCGCCAACTGGAGAGAGGCAGATAACACGCTGCGCGCGCACACACACACACACACACACATTTAAGCTTATCTCACATTCTGTTTTTGCCTGATTTTAACATACAGCAGTGTTCCTAAACCAAGTGTTGCACAGAGAAATCAATCCCAGAATGGGAATAGACGCTTCCTTGCATATCAGAGAAAATATCGCATGTAAGAGATCTTACTGAATGACAAATATTGACTCATTCGTGTCTGTGACACAAAGTTGATATCTAATTGAAACCCAACTAAGATCTGCCAAGTCTCCGAGCGATCAAATGTTCATCTGGTGTCTAGAAAATGCTAAAAAAATTAATCAAAAGTACAAAAAATATATATATTACAAGAAAAATGAGACCTACACAACATTTCGGAAATTTCCTACTTCCCGCCTCGTGATTACGAGCTCGTCGCGTTCAAAAAAAAATTAAAATTCTCACTTATTTCTTGGGGAAATCTTATTAAAGCCAAACTCGATTGAAGATATTTAAGATTCAATGGATTTCGAATAAAATGAAGCGATTTATAAACATAAACGAGCATTCACATCAGCTTTCAGACGATGATTTCGGTCAAATGCCGCTTTAGCGTCGATATTATGATGCGAAAGTTTTATTTTAGTTTCATTGTATTCTGGTCTATTTTTTACGGACACAAACAAGAAAAATGATGTCAAAATGCCCGAGACTAAAGACTGTGAACAGCTGAGAAAGAAAACGGATGCGTATCCTCATATTGGATCTGTTCGTTCGGTCTTAAAGTGACAGCAGCCAAATAATCCTGCTGCTGTCTGTGCGACTCTTGATGATCAAACAACCAAACGCGAAGAGAAAAATCACTTGTGTCGATTTAACAAGGATTAATCATACTTCATTCATGCAGTGAAGACTATCCAGTGTTATTTTTGTATTTGATTACTCGATTTCTGTACCTGAACGCCGTTAGACTTGCCTGAAAAACATAAAGTGCTGTTTATTTCATTTGTACCTTTGATTTATTTATATTTATCTGCGTTTACCATTTTCGATCCAGATTCACCGCGATCATTCAAGAATGATTCATTCTCCCCACACAGAGCTTTTCTCTCTTTCGTACAGAAAAACTAAATGTCAGTTTATATAGTTCTAATATCGCGCAATTTTCGCCGTGTATAAAACATACAACATGCTTCAAATAATATTTGTAATAAACATGCGCAACTTTAACGGCAAGACAAGGCGATGAAGGTGTTGTAGACAAAACCAGCCACGTTTAGAGTTTATGAGCCGGCCAACTCGGAAACTCGGAAAACGGTAAATACGACTTGAGCGGGCATTCCTGGGATTTTCCACTGGGAAACTGGATAATAAGCGTGCGAAAACTGCATTAAATCCTGCTGTGAGCATGAACAGAGAAACACATGAATAAAATTGGACGTTTCGCCTACAGCACATTACAAAGCGGATTTACAGTAAAAATAAAAAAAATCTGTGTGTCTCAAACTCCATGCAAACTAAATGTATAAATATTTTAATAAATTATAAATATACTGGACTAAAAATACGCAAAGAGGAATAGATAAATATTTACAAGACACTAACACACACCACAACTCATTTGGCTCGGCTTCTTTATTTATGATGTTTTTTAATCGTTTATTCTTTGCATAAAGCCTCGTGTTATTTGTTGACACCAACGCACTGCCACACGAGTCAGTGTGAACATTAACTTCGAAGTCAGTCTGGTCATAAAATGTGTCTCGTTTGCTTTTATTCTAATTTCTAGAATGGACACAGATAAACAAAAACAAATAGAGCCATCATAGAGGACTGGATGAGAGTCGGCTCACTTTATCCAAACAAAACTTTCCTCAGCATCCAGGATGAGAGCGAGAGAGAAAAAGCTCCAGCTGATGTTGCATAACCTCAGTGTTTTCAGCCCACGCGCTCCACAGGTAGCGCGGCTTCAGGGTTCACCTGTTCTCCCCCTGTGTGTGTGTGTGTGTGTGTGTGTGTGTGTGTGTGTGTGTGTGTGTGTGTGTGAAGTTCACTCACCCAGGTCTGGAGTGAGACGGCTGCGTCCTCATCTGTCTGTCCGTGAGCGTGCGCGTCTCTCCTCGTCTCCTGCTCGCCGTCACCTTCTCCTGTCTGTCCATAAGTCACACGACCGCGTCCATACGTGTCCTCAAGCCCGAGAGAGAGAGAGAGAGAGAGAGAGAGAGTGCTCGTGTTCACCTCTCAGCTGCTGGCATCAGAGACGCCTCTTCCTCCACACGCACGAGCGGAGTGTGTCAGCGCGCGCGCGCGCGTGTGTGTGTGTGTGTGAGAGGGACGGAACACACACTGTCTCTGGCGCTGTCTATCTGCTGCTGTTTGGTTTCGCTGCTGCTGATGACACACTCAGGGCGCGTCTCACAAGTGCAGCACTGGAGCAAAAACGCAACGTCGCTAAGGGATCGTGAAAATTCAATTACATTCCGTTGTTTTTTTTGTATAGCGATTTTGACAATACATATCGTTTCATAGAAAAATACATTACATGTGATAAATATGGTGGCAGAGAGAGAGCTCAACGTGCTGCAAATAAGAAAACACATGTAAATAAAAAAACACATGCAAATAAAATCACATGCAAATAACAAAACACATGAAAATAAAAAAAATACATGCAAATAAAAAAATACATGCAAATAAAAAAACACATGCAAAAAACACATGCAAATAAAATCACATGCAAATAAAAAACACATGCAAATAAAAAAACACATGCAAAAAACACATGCAAATAAAATCACATGCAAATAAAAAACACATGCAAATAAAAAAACACATGCAAATACAAAAACACATGCAAAAAACACATGCAAATAAAATCACATGCAAATAAAATCACATGCAAATAAAAAACACATGCAAATAAAAAAACACATGCAAATAAAATCACATGCAAATAAAAAACACATGCAAATAAAAAACACATGCAAATAAAAAACACATGCAAATAAAACACATGCAAATAAAAAAACACGCAAATAAAAAAACACATGCAAATAAAAAAAACACATGAAATAATGTACACTTGTTAATGTGTGTTTATTTTTGTTTGCTGTTTTGCAGTATTTAATGACTGTGAACACATTGTGCACTCAAATGCCGTACACTATATAAGGATCAGTGAATGAGTGAACGGGTGAGTGGTTTCGGACACAGATAATAAGCAGGTCCTAGTAGAGGTCGTTTCTTTTTGGGGTCCCCTTGAAACATTTCCGTTGTGGTTTGTGCTTTGATGCCATCATTTTACGCTGGACTGCTTCACACAAATTCGACGAAAATAGACGAACATGACGACACATGCTAGTGATGAGTTGATCAACATCAATTTATCCACGAACCGTTCAGAAACGTCTTCCTGAGTCTCTCCATCCGTTTGAACACTTTCCTCATTTTGTCTGCGTGAGATTCTCCAGCTTTGTTGTTGTTGAGCTGTTAAAGCTCCGCCCTCTTCTGGAGCAGCAGCTCATTTGCATTTAAAGGGACGCGTGCAAAAGCGCAGTGTTTTTTGCTCACAGCCAAATAGAGGCAAATTTGACAAGCGATAATAAATGATCTTGAGCTGAAACTTCACAGGAGACTCCAGAGACTGATATTACATCTTTTTAAATATATTAAGTACATTTTTTTTCCCCAATTTTATGAGAAATTTCATCAAGTACAAACAACATTGTAAGAACGTTCCATGAATGTTGTTAGAACATTTTAAGACAACATTATGAAAACATACAGATGTTCCAAGAATGGTACATTTTCACTCATACATAATGAGAACGTATTAACAACGTCATAAGAACGTTCCATAACATTACTAATATTTACATATGTTTTAAAGAATGTTAGTGAAAGTTTAGGGAATGTTTCCTGTTAGCCGGGATAATACATGTACATGATACACTGTAAGTGTCTCAGAAATAGTGTTTCGAGTGGTTTTAGGAACGTTGGTATCCACTGTATTTTTAATGTAAGAGCAGGAGCTTCCATATGAGATTTTTATGAATTCTGAAACAAGTACTAACATTTTTAAAAAAAAAATTTTTTTTATAGAGCGTCTAACTAAAACGTTTCAGGTAAAATGTTCCATCAGCAATGTATAAATAAATAACAAGACCACATAACTTTTCCTATTAATGTTCCTGGATTGTAACTTGGAGAGAACAATGCGAGCTCTGAGAATGTTATCATATTTTCATTTATCATTGTAGACATGAACAAACTTGTGTTTTGCAGATACTGCGCTTTGTCATTTTTTAAAAAGTTATTTACCTATAATTAATGAACAGGGAGTCCAACACCTTCAATAAAAACGGCTTAGAGCCGATCCCTGAATCTCTAGACAGTCTGTTCAACTGTTTTTATGTTCAAAATCACCCTCGTTTTCACAACCCATTTTTTGCTCCTGAAAAGTGTATTTGTAATGTTTGCGTGTCGTCACACTGAACACACGTCTGTCCATCCTGATGAAGGCCCGTTACAGGGTCAACTTTATTTTCTTAAAATATTAAAATGTAACAAGTTAATTTTTATTTTAGTCACATCTCTATTTAACCACAGTTTTAATCAACAGTTTGTGCAGCTTTTCTAAATTATCATCAATAGTTAATACAGTAATTCAATGCTTTAATAAAGCATACACACACACACACACACACATATATATATATATATATATAGTCAGGGCTGGGTGGGTCACTTTTAAAATGTATTTCACTACAGATTACAAAATACATGCTTTAAAAAGTCATTTGTAACGTATTTCGTCACATTACTCAAGTTTAGTCACTTCATCTAAATACTTTAGAATACTTTGGAATACTAATAAGTGTGAAACAAACACAAAAAAGATCATTGAGAGTTTTTATCTCACAATTCTGACTTTTCCCCTCAGAATTGTGTGATATAAAGTTGCAATTGTGAGTTATAAAGTCAGAATTATGAGATATAAACTCACATTCTAAATTCACAATTGCAAGAAAAAAAGTCAGTATTTTAAGTTTATATCTCCCAATTTTGACTTTATAACTTGCAGTTGTGAGTTTAAATCTCGCAATTCTGAGAAAAAGAAGTCAGAATTGTGAAACACAAACTCACAATTGTGAGGGAGAAAAACAAACAGTGAGAAAAAGTCGCAGTGACGAGTGAATTATACAATGACTCCCAAAACATGAAAACAGTCGTGGATCATCAGGTCATGACAGGACAGCTGGGCAATAAATTCAGTCGTTTTGTCTTGTTCAGGACGGAACTAAATAAAAATAACAACATTTTTATGATCCTCTTAAAAGTATTAAAATGTTGATGAAACTAAAACACTTTTCAGATGTAACTGTAATCTGATTACCACCCATTTAAAATGAAATACAGTGACTCAAATTGTGTATTTATATATATATTATATATATATATATATATATATATAAAAGCAAATAAGAATATAAATGGAAAAAAAAAACACAATCCACTTTTTCCGCTGAAGAATTGAACTCAAAGACAGTATATGATCTCATGTAGAGATGCTTTATAAATAAACACCCCATTCTTTTTTTTTTTCTGTCGCACAGACACTTTAAAATGCTCTGTTGTTTTTCACCATCATAAACGCATCTTTCAAGGCTGGATGTTTGTGCAGGAGGAATGTGAGCGTGTGATGCTGAACGTGTAACCGCGGCGCAGAACGAGTCTCTGAGCGCCGGTTCACTGTCTCGCTGCGTTAACATTGTAATTGGATTTCACTTCAGCTGCCACTAAAAGCTTGCTCTCTCTCTCTCTCTCTGTGTGTGTGTGTGTGTGTGTGTGCGCGCACCTCTGTAAATCTACCCATTCAAATCGCTTCTAAAGCCAAGCGAACAGAAGTAAAGGCTTTAGCACAGTCTTCTGTTTTCAGACCAGACTCGAGGAGCTCGTGCAGAAATCTAAATGCATCCACGTTTCTTCTGTGGAACATGAAAGGAGATATTTAGCAGAATGTTTGAGCTGCTCTTTTCAGTCATTTATTTTGCATTATAATACGTTCATTAATCTTCATTAACAGCAATTCCACTAATACATCATTGAGGTCAAAAGGTGTCTCCGTTAATACTGTTGAGGGCGAGCGAGCGATGACAGATGATCTCGGGTGATTTATTCAAGAGGCTCGTCTCAATAACTCAAGTTAAACATCTTTATTTTCCGGGATGCTTTATGGAGTGAATTAATGACGACATTAAAGCCAGCGATCTCCCGTCGCACAGACAAACAACTCAATCGGGTTCGTGCAAATTGAGTGAATTGTTCCTCCGAGTGAAAGAATGAGGCGATTACCGATCTCGTTATTGCGCGCGTCGTTCATCTTCCGTGCAACTTCCGCGCAACCTCCTTTTATTCATGGATTTACAGATTGCATGTGGATTTAGACGTGCAGCTGATGTTTTAAATGGCTTGATGTCGTGTGCGTTGAGTTTCAGACGGAAGCCCATGAGAAAAAACATCGGAATTATGAGAAAATGTTGAAATTATGACACATTAAATCAATGTTATGAGATTAAAAAGTCAAAAAAAACGTTAATTATGACGAAATGTTGCAATAATGAAGTATGTGACTGTCATAATGACGTTGATGTCATAATTTTGACTTTTTTAAGTAATAATTTTGACTTAGTATATATGTCAATTTCAACTTTTTATCTCATAACTGTGACTTTTAAAGTCTAATTTGTGATTTGAGACGATTTCGACTTTATATCACAACTTCTGAAGTCATAATTTTTTTTATTCATAATTTTGTCATATTTTTGACTTTTTAAGTCATAATTTCAACTTAACTTTGATATTTTAAGCCATAATTATGACTTTTTATTTTATAGTTATGACTTTTAAAATAGTTTTGACTGTCATAATTTTGACTTTTTATCTCATAATTTTGACTTTAGTCACAATTTCCACTTCAGTCAATTTCAACTTTTTATCTCATAACTATGACTTTTAAATTCTTAATTTTGATTTGAGACAATTTCGACTTTATATCACAACTATGACTCCTGAAGTCATGATTTTTAAATTCATTATTTTATTCATTATTTTGTCATATTTTTGACTTTTTAAGTCATAATTTCAACATGGTATGTCATAATTTCAACTTAATTTTGATATTTTTATTCATAATTTTGACTTTTTATTTTATAGTTATGACTTTCAAAATAATTTTGACCATCTAGTTTCAAATTTTTGTCTCATAATTATGAAATTGAGATTTTTTAAGTAATAATTTTGAATTAGTATTTTGTTTTTTGACTTTTCAAGTCATAATTTCAACTTTTTGTCATAACTTTGAATTAGTACGTCAAAATTTGTCGACTTTTTAAGTCATAATTTCTACTTTTTATTTCATAATTGACTTTTAAAGTCATAATTTCGACACACTATGCCATAATTTGGATATTTTAAGTCCTACTTTTTGAGCATTTTAAAAATATGACTTTTAAAATAATTGTGACTTTTTGTCAGTTTCGACTTAATATGTCAATTTTGACTTTTCAAGTCTATTTTGACTATCATAATGTAGATTTTTCATCTCATAATTATGATTTACCATGTGATGATTTTGCTTCAGCATGTGATAATGGTGATCTTTCCCTCATCCCGTAGCTCCAGTCATGCGTGAATCCTGCGCTTATCCAGATGTGTTTGTTTCTCATACGTGTCTCTGTGTCCAGAGTGTCTCTCGGCGGAACGAGAGCGAAGCGCACTCGAGCAGTAAATATAGGTCACAGTCGCTCTGAAGCTTCTCTCTCAGTGCTGACACACAATAACATCCCGCACTATTGACTTCCCCATCCAGCTCTCCTTTTATCCGTGCGCTCAGACTTCAGGCGTAGCCGTGCCTTCAACATTTCCACCGGAGGCTGTGACAGAAAATCCCATCTCAGGCCTTCTCCGCGAGATCCGACCGCTCCTCACGCACCTGCCCTGTGACCGAATCCCGGTTTAACGGTAATCCAGGGTCGGAGGCTGTGGGATTGAGGGAAACATATCATTTGGGAAGCTGGATTTGACACTTGGAAGCACTGGACACTAAATAATGTCCCAAATATCAAATTCAATTGCATTTAAAATTTCCATCCATTTGCATTGCACAGTTTTAACAAACTAACAAATAACCTTAAAGTCATGCATATTTGTTAGACCATTTTACATTTATTGAGTTCAAAACTATGAACGTGTTTGAAATATGGCTCGCTGTGAACAAGCAATATTAAAATTTTATGATAAATAAACCTGGTTTTAAAACACATTCAGGTTTCATTTATGTTTGGCTGACAAAACAGATACGCATCACATTTAAAAACACAATATCCATGTTTGTTTATTATCAATAAATCCAATTTGTTTCAGTCTCAAACATTTTAACAAATTGAAATGGGCTTGTTCCACAGCTTTATCCACTAGAATTGATAAGATTTACACTGATGACATACTAAATCAGAATTATGAGATGAAAATTATGACATACTAAGACTTTAAAAGGCATGATTATAAAATATAAAAGCAAAGTTATTAAGCCAAAACTGACGGAAAGACAAAATCACGACATGTTAAATTGAAATTGACTTAAAAAGTCCAAATTCTGAAGTTGAAATTGACAAAAAGTCAAAGTTATGACATACTAAGTCAAAAATTATGAAATCCTAAGTCAAAAATGACAACTTTAAAAAGCATAATTACAAGATATAAAGTCAAAATTAAGTCAAAATTGACAAAAAGTCAAAATCTTGACATATTAAATTGAAATTGACTTAAAAAAATCCAAATTCTGAAGTTGAATTTTGACAAAAAGTCAAAATTATGACATACTAAGTCAAAAATGACAACTTTAAAAAAGCATAATTATAAAATATAAAAATTATGACATACTAAGTCAAAAATGACAACTTTAAAAAGCATAATTATAAAAAATAAAAGCAAAGTTATTAAGTCAAAACTGACAGAAAATCAAAATCATGACATGTTAAATTGAAATTGACTTAAAAAGTCCAAATTCTGAAGTTGAA
>CM074303.1:13781404-13888904 GCA_037194245.1 Opsariichthys bidens
CCCATGATATTATAACATTTGTGTCCTCAAAAATCATGAAAACACACACACACACACACACACACACACATGTGAATGCCAGAAAAGTTCTTTCTTCCTCAGAAATAATTCCTGAGCTCATCTGAACAAACATGAAAGAAGATATTTTCTATTTTTGTGCAGTTTCTTTTACCATTCTGACAGTGAGTCACACGCTCGAGTCCTGTGGCCTTTGACCTCACAGTGGAAATGCATCATCCAGAGTTATGAATGTTCCCTCTCGGTCCGATCGCAATGTTCTCATTCTGGAGCTAAAATCAGAGCGATCCGCCCAGGGCCTGAAACACACACACACACACACACACATTGGTATATGTGGTTTATAGGGACTCTATGTAGACATCATGATTTTTATACTGTATAAACTGTATCTTCTAACACTAACAATACACTAATCCTCATGGGGACCAAATGTCAAATGTCAAAAATTACAACTATCCTTGTGGTTACAATTTTGTTCCCATAACATAAGGTTTACCTGAACCACACACACACACACACACACACGTTGCGTTTTCATGTTTTATGGGGACATTCCATAGGCGTAATGGTTTTTATACTGTACAAACTGTACATTCTGCCCCCCCCACCCCTAAACCTACCCATCACAGAAAATGTTCTGCTATTTTACATTTTCAAAAAAGATAATTCTGTATGATTTATAAGCTTGTTTCCTCATGGGGACCAAAAAAATTGTCCCCACAAGATCAAAATTTACTAGTATTACTGTAACTTTTGGTCCCCATAACGTAGGGAATACACACACACACACACACACACACACATACTATAATTATGATTTTATATTTCACATTAAAGGGTACTTTTTATTTCACTCAAGCCTTCATTCAGTTTCCCAGTCACTGGGATCTGACTCTCAAAATGAGGCAAATGTTTTACCGAAGTTTTAGTCAGAGAGAAACTTGCGAAACTAAATGATAGAGATTATAATTGGACTTCAGCCTGTATACGTTTATGGCTCCTTGTTCCTTTAGTTAAAATAAAGCTAATCAGTCTTATTTTCAATAATGTGTGTTTCATAATAAAGCTTGTTCATGTTGGCTGATAGAGTCGCTGCTAATGTTCAGTCTAATGAAGCTGTCAGCGCTGATCTATCGCAGACGTTTGCTGTAGATTAAGAGAAAAGAAGGATATTTGTTTAGGTCTCCGAATAATTACCTGATGTGTCACGGGCGCGTGTAAATAACACAATTCATCGACAGCGTGAGCGAGCGAGTGCGTTTCAGTTTTGGGCTGGAGTATAACATATACAGTGATTCTAATTCTGGTGATTTTATAATTAGATTGATACCGGAACGTGACCATGAACTCATTACTGGAAGCCTGTTACTTTAATTACACAATGAGCACAAATGTCTCGCAGGCTCATTTCAAGCCTCATAACGCAGAGTGAGAGTGTCAGCGGTTCACATCCGCTCTGACGGGACGGAGACGTTTAAAGAAACGACCCTGCGTTTTCTCTCCAGCCCATGTGACTGTCCGAGATCGCTATTGCAATCGCCAGAGTTCTTCTTCTTTTTCCGCTCGAGTCTTTGGCAGCCAATAGAACCGTATGGTAAAAAGTTGTGAAATTTGGCACACAGATAGAGGACAGTCCCACCATTAACCACACCGATTTTGGAGTCTCTAACACAATCTCTCTAGCGCCACCAACTGTCCAAAAATGTTTACGCCAATAACTTTTGAACCCATAAGCTAGAAAAAAAATTCTTGGCTCAAACGATTCGATCTTGTTAGATTCGGGACGGCATGCTGATATATAATCTGATTAATAATCTAATCTAATTCTATAATATAAATTTTTCCCATTTCGACCATTTTGAGCATCTGCCATTTTGAATTTTGTAGTAAAACGCAGTATTTTACAAACACATGAACATATAATTTCGAAACTCGGTATGGGTAATCGACACCGTGCCCCGAAGGAGTCTGAGAAGTTTCAGACCAGAGGAACCAAGTTGTGAAAAAAATTATTTCTGTGCACGAAAATTGAATTGGATTATCTTCAGACCATGCCGACAAAGAAACATGGAATTATTCTCAAATAAAGCACGAACAAATTTGATGAAGAGCACGTCAAATGGACGTGAGACTATATCTCTGTGATGCTTAAGCATATTTTGACCAAATTTGGTGTCTGTAAGTACAACCATGACCTGAGGGCACCTGCACAATTTCAGCACAGCACCACCTAGTGGTCAGGAAATATGATTTTTTTTTTCTGGTCTCTCTTTAGATTTGGTGCAGCATAGATTCATAGATTCTTTGGGTCATACCGAAAACACAGACCCCAATATTGCCATACTTGGCTGAAATTCCTGTCCCCCATTTTGATTGTCCTTAAAAACCTAATTTTTCAAACTCCTCCTTGACCATTTATCCGATTTTCGATTGATAATCTTCAGACCATGTCAGAAAATATTTATGGATAAAGTGTTGATAGACGAAAAAAGTGCATACTGCATCAACGAATGTGCATTTGAGACTGAAGATTATGTGTACTTTATGTCACTGGCCCCACCAGCTTTATTAGTCAAAAGTAATAAGCAATTATGTCACATTACAAGTGATTTCGCTTGAAATCGTCTCTTTCCAGTTTATTTCTGCTTTATTTCAATTAATAGAAACTATTTAGTTAACAATAACAGCACTAATGTATATTGCATTGCTACAATCCTCAACGAGAACCACATCTTAAATATTTATTTCGTCCCGTCTTAAACTCTGTGTCAAGGTTAAATGTCGAAGTATTTGAAATGGAGCTAGAAGGAAAAGACCAGCTGAAATGATTAATTCTCAAGCACCAGGTCTGTTCTCATATTTACTCACAGCTGAACTGCAAACTCTGATTGATTTACTACATAACACTGTTTGCAGGTGATGCATTTTTCATTATGTGACTCCTGTTCAAAAACCACAAGATTAAGATTCAAATCAGTTCCTGTGAGAGTCTCTGGTGACATTTGAGACTGAATTGAGAGATGGATATTTCTGCTACTACGTGTTCAGAACGAAATTATTAAATTGATTTACAACCTAATTTCTCGGATAACATGTTTCAGAGTTCTTCTGAAACAAAAACCCCGGAGACTTTAATCCTGCGCCAACCAAAACAAAAACCCAATCGGAAAAAGGTATTTATCTAAACATTCTTCAATCAACATGCATTTTCTTGAGAAGCAAAATGACACGTTGTATTTTTTTACACTTTTGTGAATCCATGAACTTACCCAAAACTAAACTGATGATGGCTGAATATTGACTCTTCTGTAGGACGCAAATCTAGTTTTTGCATTTGCACACAATGGAAGTGGAAACTGTAAAAACAAATACTAGTATTTAAAAAAAATCCACTACAAAATACTTGTGTGTTTTGTAATATAAAGCATGGCTAAAGTTTCCCAAACACGTGATCTTGACCTATTGGTCTTTCTGAAGGTCACAGAGGTCGTGCTTTTTAAAGAATTATGTTGTGGAAAGGTTCTCTCAAAGTTCTTCCGGTAACGTTAATAGAACGTTCGTTCAAAGTTATCTGATCTTTAATTAAACAATAGCATTTTTCTGAAACGTTCGCTTCAGTACGTAACGTTCGCCTAATGTTTGAAAAATGAGACAACGGGATGTTTTTAAAGCATTTAAACGTTTTGAACGTTTTCATAACTTAAAGGGAACGTTAGAAAAACGTTCTCGGAACACATTTTTTGCTAGCTGGGTACGCACAGCTCTGAATAATGGTGATTTATTCCTCAAATCTGCACACATATACTACTAAGATTTTGTTGTGCAAAACTCACGTGAAATGTCATTTGCAACCCGTTTTACTCCCAAAATGTCAGAGGGAAACGTCTTGATTTTCAAAGATCCGTATTTGCTATTATTGCTGTCAACCAGCGTTAAATAACTAAAGCAAGATTTTAGAAAGGCTGCATTGATTTTAGACCATTAGTTGACCATTAAAACCTTCATAAGTGTAGCAAATTATTACAAAGACACACATTTGTTTTGTTTTTGTCTCTAGAATAACATGCATTGATGGATCGTTCACAGCGAGACCAGGAACATGAATCAAGTCAATGTTCAAGCTGATTTCATGCAGACATTACATGGCTCAATGACACAACATCTGCTCAGATGTCCCATTCGGCTTTACTGCCGCCCCACTAAACAAGCTCTTCCTTCATCTCGCCGATTCAGAGGCCAATATCTGCGTTTTCTTCAAATCTGCTCCCCATCTAAAGCAGCGGACAAAGACGGATCCTCCATTGTTTACGCTGCGTTAGTATTTATTGTATGAGCAAAAGCCCAAAACAGATCCTCAGCGGGTCGGTGTGAAATTCTTGCATTATGCGAGCAGATTATTCTCATCGCTCATCTCATGCATATTAATGATGTATATAGGCTTGAGTCTCAGTGGAGTCCTTCGTTATGTAATGAACTATAATTATATGTTTAAATTTCCCATTGCTCTGCCGGCGACGCCTTCAAAAACAAGAGCGTCTTTAAGAGAAGAACGTTTACTGTCACACAGACTATTAATAATCCGCATGCATCTCGTGAAACCTGGCCAGTTTCACACTAACAATGAAGAATTCAAATTTGCATTAAAAGGAAATTGAAGCCTATTTGAGGATGATTACAATTTTTTGTATTATTTTCATGACACTCAAACACATTTCACCCCAAATTCTTATTACTGTAAAAAAACAAAACTGACTTTAATAAACCAAGTTTAATTCAATACAATAATGAGAATATAATAACGAGAATCGCCATTAAAAATAATGGGGGGGAAAACAGAAAAATGAAACGTTGTAGTAATTTATGTTTAATATTAATTATTAATTGTTTAATTTAATATTTTATTGCTGTAATACAAAACAACAATAAAGTCTCCTAATTAAATTGGAATATATTTATACATGATGCTACTATTTATCTTTAATTTGAATCATCATTAAAAATAATGAAAGAAAAAGCTCAAAAATAAAACATCTAGATTAATTATATTGATGAGAACTATAATATAATATAATATAACATAATATAATATAATATAATTTAATATAATATAATATAACATAATATAATATAATATAATATAATATAATTTAATATAACATAATATAATATAATATAACATAATATAACATAACATAATATAATATAATATAATATAATATAATTTAATATAATATAATATAATACAACATAATATAATATATTTATTTATATAATTTATTAATAATATTTTATACATAAATATATATTTCTTCTCTTAAATATAGACATACGTGTGTGTATTTATATATACATAATAATTATATACATAATATACATAATATACATAATAATACATAATAAAACACAGTACACACATATATATTATCTAAACACAAACTTTTATTTTGCACCCGATTAATCGCGATTAATGGAATGCCCACCACTAAATATAATATAACGTAATATAATATAATATAATTTTAGTTTACTTTCTCAAAATAGGTGTATTTTTTTTCTTATTTTGAAATATGACCTGCACATGTTTTTTTTTATCTGTTTTTTTCTCATTAGATTCTCCCGTCTAAAACAAATGAATTTACATACTAACCGGGAGCACAGCTGCTGGACACTCACGGAGCAGACGCTTCTCCCATCGGAGGAGAACGCCGCCAATCGATCCTCAGCGCCAGGCTTTGATGGACTCATGATGACATTTGTTAGAAATGGAGATCCTTTCCACGGCCGGCCGTTCAGAATGACCGCTCTCCATCTCTGTCACCGGCTCCCGCTCCCAGGGACAGAGGCATTATGGGAAATAACTTCCATGGAGACAGATGGGCTTGAAGTTCCTCTGCGGACAGCTGCGAGGGAGAGCCATCATTTTCAATGACGAACCTGCGACGAGAGATCGATAAAATAGCCAAGATTACAGATCGCGGCCAGCAGAAGCGATCACGGATGAATATGCACAAAAACTCCAACGGCCAAAACTTTAAAGGGCTGATAAATGATGACATAATGAAAGAATTAAAGTTCTTTAGTGTGACAGAATGACCAAGTTTAGCTCAGCTAATTGATGTTCTCACCCGCTTAATGAACATCATTCATCATAATAACACTGAACAATCTCCATCTCTGCACTGCATCTGAAAGGTCACTGTACAGTTACTAACTGCAGTGAAAGGGCACACGGTCTCGGATATGTTTGCGTAATCGCAGCGGCTGATTGGATGTGGCAGAATAATATTAAAATCTGAGGCATTTATGCAGCTGCAGGAGCTTTAATACGGCCAGGTTTGGGATTCAGTGATCCAAAGTATAGTTTATTATGGCCAAAAGGTGACACACTTGCCAGAACTTTACAGTAAAAAACATGATAGCAGCATTTCAGGTTTTACAGACTGAACCATGACAACCCAGCTTTTCCTTGAGCGTTTGAGCTCATCGTGTTATACGAACATCCTGTAAGTTTCAGAACTGAAAACGTCCAATAAAAGCTTTTATTGACAGCATCGATCGACTCGCGTGTAGGAGAAACTCCGCCTCCGCAGAAGAAATCAACGCCCACTTCATCACTGCAGCGTTAGCTCCGCCCACTGACGTGTTCGTGAGATGAGAAGAGCGATGAAGGACTGAAATATCATCACCTTTCAAAGGATCCTAATTCTAGGAATATAGTAATTTATTGTTCAACAATGTGAATGTCTCGGTTGAGTTTGTATTCGATACAGTCAGTTTGTGAACGTTAAATGTTGTGTAACAGCATATTGGATCTGTGGATAAACTCTTAAAGTGACAGTAGTCTAATATTCCTGCTGCTCACTGTGATGTTAATCAAAGAACAGACGACTTGACTGAATACATTTAATAACTTTAATCGTGAGTATTAATCTGTATTTACAATCCGGTGTTTCTTTACATTTGATTACAATACCTACAGCTCTCTTTATTCTATTGCATTTATTTGTGCTGTTGTTTGCAATTTGTTGATTTGTTCTTATTTTATGACTCACTTTTTACTTGTGTGTTTGTTTTAAAGAAAATATGCATTGAAGAAAAGTAGATTTTTGTTCGTATATGCTGTCAACTATAGTTCTTAGGAAGAAAATCGGCAGAATCGGCAAAAGTTGGTATCACACCAAGGAAAAAAATCTGAATCGGCCATGGGAACTAGTTTCAGGACATTCCCATAATGTTTTTAAAATGATCAAATGGAATGTTTTGCGATGTCACAGACGTTACCGTTTCTGAAACAGAATTGTCACCTATTGTCGTTTATGACATAATGTTACATTTTAAAATGTTTCTAGTTTCAGAATGTCCAGAGATCATTCAAAAGTAACGTTCCCATGTTTGCAAAATGATATAATGGAATGTTTTCTTAAAGGTGCGATTAGCGAAACACTGGACGGAGCACCATAACGCACTTGCAGCCAATCAACAGTAAGGGGCGTGTCCACTCATCAGGGGGGAGGAGCTTGTGTTGCATAGTGTGTTTGTGAATTTGGGGGCGGAGCTATAAAACAGGCGTGTGATCTTTTTGGGCAGGGGCGTGTTTGTTTTTATGATTTCAGACATCAACAGGAAACATTTTTTTAAAACGTAATGGGAATGTTCCTAGAACGTATTTTTGAAATACCCTGAAATATTAACGAGTATTCTATCCTATTTAATGATCGCACGAAAAAACACACAATCCATTTCATTTCTATCTTTTCTTTGACTCGGTTCCTTCCCTTCACTGCACGACACAGATATGGAGAAGAATGGGATGGTGTCAAGAGGCTGAAATGGAGGAGATTAATCCCCTTTTCCCCCCTCCATCATCTTCCAGCCCTCCATTTATCCCTTCATCCACTGCGAGCAGGTGAAAGTCGTGCCAAGGACAGGCGGCCGCTCAGCGGAGGTGAGAGATCGGAGGACGGCGCCGCTGAGATCGAGGCGTGGCGCGACCGTAATAACCGCTTGATCCCGTCGTTGGAGAAAAACAAACAGCTGAATGATAGAGGGATGAAAAGGTTTCTGCTGAATTATGGAGGGAGAGTGTCTGTGAGAACGTTTATTCTGAGAACAGTCATTTGTTTTTGGAAAAATTATTTACAAAAAGAAGATTCTTTTTGTAGAAGCGGATGGTGATCAAATGTATTTTTTAATTATAATATTATTATATTTATATAATTCAAATGAAACAATGCCTACGTTTAAAAACATGTTTGGAAATATCATTAAATCCACACTGAAAAAATTAATGTACATTTACTTTCACTCATAAATTCCAAGTAAATTATAATTACAAAAAGATTTTGAAATTTTGAAGTAGAATATTTTGTCTAAAAAAGTATTTTCTACTAAAATGTAACCTCAAAATATCCTTTTTTCCAGTCGAGTACGTAAATGTTTAATACGTAAAAATCTTTTTCTGCATTTTTTATTATTTTTTTGACACGTTACTAACTAAATAAATAATAATTGATTCTTCATCATCATGTTTTTAGACATTTAGACTATAGGGCTGAATGACATATATTCATATATTTCTAATGATTTCTCAGGAGAAATCTTTTAGAGCTTTTCATCTGGCTTCCAAAATGTCATAAATAATGGAGCTAGAGTCAGAATTTTGCTGCAGCATTATAACATTTTATTCTTATTTAGCAGTATTTATACTGTGCACAATATGTCATTTATTCTATATGCATATATAATATCTGGATGACCTATTTGTGCCAAAATGTGCTGTATATAACTGAGCAAATATACATCATTCACTGTATATATTATGCAACGTCCTCAAGTTGACCTTCTGTTTCTGGCGTATTGAACTGGAAATGCTTTCAGCAATATATGAATATTATCAAAAGGGAAAACGGTTTTACTAAATGATTTGTTTTAACCATATCAACAAGCACTAACACACACACACACAGGCAAATGCAGAGGAAAGACTATGACCTCTAATCACAATGTCATGCACTAATGGATGATCATCACACACACACACACACACACACACACACACACGTTTGGCAGAAACTCACTGGACTCATTCTCGTCTCTAATCATCACCTCGCGCTCTTGGGCTCGCTTCATAGACCACCAATAATTAGATTTTTACAAAATATAAGGTAAAAATGAACGACACAGAGAGAAAATCTGAGGGAGCGAGAGCTCTTCTCCATTTCCGCTGCTTTTGAAGCTGCAAAAGAAACAAGAGCGTGTCAGAGGATAATGGGGTCATTTTCAAAGACGATGGTGTGAGTCCCACATTCCTCAGAACCACCACGCCTGTGTTTCAATCAGGTCCTGGAACCAGAAATTGGTGTACAGAACAAGTTCCTGCCCATCCGTTCATTCATTTGTTAACTGTGTAATTTGCAGGATGTTGTATAATCAGTAGATCATTATCACAAAATAAAAGCCTTTAAAGTAGTGATGAAAAGGCAATGTTGACAATGAACGATTTACTGTTCATGATCCCTTATACAGCTGATCATATATATATATGTGTATATATATATATATATATATATATATATATATATATATATATATATATATATACATATATATATACATATATATACTGTATATATGCAAGACTGGACAGACCAATCAGAGCACACATAATTATAAATATGGCGGTGAGCAGGGCCAAGCACAAAGAAGGCACAATAAGTCATGCCATCATAGCTGGAAGCATCAGACCAACTGCAACAATGAGCAATTAAAGACATATTGAGATTATTTTAGGCAAAATGGCTGAAAAATAAAGAATACAATCACTAGTAATGGGATTTAATGGTTTATCACTTTTGACCAATAGGTGGCGCTGTTAAAAAGTTGATGTGGTGTGGTCAGAATGAGGTGACAATGACACATGCAAAATTTGGTGTCAATTTGGCAAAGCATTGGAGAAAGTCTTTTGGCGTTATGGCATCCAATTTGTTGATGGGGTATATGAGAATGGTTTCGTCTATCAGCACAAAATAAATAGATTTTTTCGAGCATGGTCTGAAGATGATTGGACTCGAATTTGGTGAAAAACGGACAAACTTTCTAGAAGTTTGAAAAAGTAGTTTTTTTTTTTTAAAGAAAATCAAAATGGTGCACAGGAAGTTTGGCCGACTATGAAAAAAATGGAATCTATGTTCTCGACATGACCCAAGGAATCTATTAAGACCAGTTTCATTACAACAGGATAATTTATTCAAAAGTTATTTGCTTTTTTGGAAATTTCATAACTTTTGACCACAAGGTGGCACTGTTTAAAACATTTTTGAGCACTTTCGGGACATGGTTCCGAAGTTTCGTAAGTATACGCCTATGCGTTCATACAAATATAGCAGTTGACGTCAAAATTAAAAAATTGCCCACATGGGAAAATTGGGTATAGTTCGACTCGGAATGCTGCACCGAATCTAAAGAGAAGAAGTTATGAGCAAATAAATCATCTTCCTGACCCCTATTTTGGCACTGTGCCGAAAATGTGAAACACCAAGTTTGGTCAGAATACGCTAAAGCTTTGCAAAGATAAAGCCTCACGTTCATTTTGGTGTGTTCTTCATTGAATCTTTTCACGCATTTTTCGAGAACAGTTTGATTGAATTCCCTAACTTTTTGTCGGCACGGTCTGAAGATGATCGGACTCGAATTTGGTGAAAAACGGACAAACTTTCTAGAAGTTTGAAAAAGTCGGGTTTTTTTAACGAAAATCAAAACAGGAAATTTGTCTGACTATGAAGAAAATGGAATTTATTCAAAAGTTATTCGCATTTTTGGAAATCTCATAACTTTTGACCACAAGGTGGCGATGTCTCAAAACCTTCAGGGCAAAGTGCCGAAGACACATAACGATACACCAATGCCTTCATAAAATATAGCATTTTACGTCAAAATTCAAAATGCCCGACATGGGAAAATTTGGTAGCGTTTTTGACTCGGCATCTAAATCTTTTTGTAATCTTTGGCCAAACCATTCAGAAGTTATAAGCAAAAACAGCCATTTTTCATATATCCTGACCATTATTTTGGCACTGCACCAAAACTCTGAAAGTTTGAAATGGTGAAAACCCAGTTTGGTCAGAGATGTTCATTTTGGTGCGTTCTTCATTGAATTCTTTTGCGTATTTTTCAAGAATGGTTTGATAAAACAACTTGAATTCCATAACATTTTGTCGGCATGGTCTGAAGATGATATGGTTCAATTTTCATGGAAAGCGGCGCAACAGCTTAGGAGAAAGTAGGTTTTTTGGAAAATTCATAATGGCGGCCAAAAGTTCATCAAATCGGCATTGGGATTGAATCGTCTGGAGCCAAGAATCAGAGGAAAAAATAATTTTGTTTCTAGCCCTAACGATTGAGTTAGAGACTCCAAATTTGCCATGGCGACAGTTCAGACTGTCCTCTATCTGTGTGCCAAATTTCAGGACTTACCCTCAAGCGGTTCTGGACTGAGCGAAGGATATTAATAATGATTACACACCGTTGCTTGGCCCCTAATTATTCATTAAACAAAAGTTTCATTCTAATTCATTGTAAATATGCACCAAATAAAAAACCCTCAGCTGATGGAATTGTTCTGCAGTCAAAGACGGACAGAATTTCCCTCAACAATCTCAAAATGGACTGGAACTGGAACGGCAACGGCACACAACGGCGGAATCACCCACAAGGAGAGTTCATCCGACACACAAACAAACCAGCGGTATCATCGCAGGCGGTCCCGCATTAACACTCGACACTAGCAGAGCGAGATTCTCTCTGACAGACAGTCGGGCGAACAAACCTCACATCACATCTGACTAAATCGGGCAAAAGCCCAGAGGATGCGGATTGAGTCATAAAGACCAGAAATAGCAGTGTACAGATACTGAGACACACGATACCAAATGACAACAAATCTGCGCTCAGAATCTCCAGTAAGAGGCCGTCAGTCCGCATTAAGACCTCTGAATGTTCCAGCAATGTAAATCAGCGCATAAAACACGTCGCGCACACACATGAAGCAGATCCGGCGCTCTCTGTGTGCCTGTGAGAGTGAGATAAAGAAGTGTGTGATTGGCTATTTGTCAGAGTGTGTGTGTTTATTATTGCCAATTGGCGATTAATCACGGCGGGCGACGGATCCGAGCAGGTGACGCCTGGAGAGATAGAGAGAATACAGACAGACGGAGGGAGAGAGGAGGAACACATTATTACTGAGAGACAGGATTCTCACAACCGTGATAATACCACAATTTTTCAGACATGTAGGTCATTTTAATTGAGAACGCACACACTCAACTTTAATACTGAGTGCTAGAGGTTCAAATACATTATGTAGTACTAGTGATACCTGACTACCAAACACAGCTACTGATAAAATGCAGGTATTCCAGATGTAGAACATTGAAGGATGTACTCAAGGTCAAACACATATATGATTTGAGGAGGTGACGGAGTGAAGACGCTCCATCTTCCCACTCAACCCACTCAGCTTTAATAAGGAGTGCTAGAGGTTCAAACACATTATCTAGTACTAGTGATACCTGACTACCAAACACAGCTACTGATAAAATGCAGGTATTCCAGATGTAGAACATTGAAGGATGTACTCAAGGTCAAACACATATATGATTTGAGGAGGTGACGGAGTGAAGACGCTCCATCTTCCCACTCAACCCACTCAGCTTTAATAAGGAGTGCTAGAGGTTCAAACACATTATCTAGTACTAGTGATACCTGACTACCAAACACAGCTACTGATAAAATGCAGGTATTCCAGATGTAGAACATTGAAGGATGTACTCAAGGTCAAACACATATATGATTTGAGGAGGTGACGGAGTGAAGACGCTCCATCTTCCCACTCAACCCACTCAGCTTTAATAAGGAGTGCTAGAGGTTCAAACACATTATCTAGTACTAGTGATACCTGACTACCAAACACAGCTACTGATAAAATGCAGGTATTCCAGATGTAGAACATTGAAGGATGTACTCAAGGTCAAACACATATATGATTTGTGGAGGTGACGGACTGAAGACGCTCCATCTTCCCACTCAACCCACTCAGCTTTAATAAGGAGTGCTAGAGGTTCAAACACATTATCTAGGACTAGTGATACCTGACTACCAAACACAGCTACTGATAAAATGCAGGTATTCCAGATGTAGAACATTGAAGGATGTACTCAAGGTCAAACACATATATGATTTGTGGAGGTGACGGAGTGAAGACGCTCCATCTTCCCACTCAACCCACTCAACTTTAATAAGGAGTGCTAGAGGTTCAAACACATTATCTAGTACTAGTGATACCTGACTACCAAACACAGCTACTGATAAAATGCAGGTATTCCAGATGTAGAACATTGAAGGATGTACTCAAGGTCAAACACGCATATGATTTCTGGAGATGACGGAGTGAAGACGCTCCATCTTCCTCTGATCAGTTGTCTGTCAGCAGTACAGAGAGACACACTCGACTCCCGCTGACAGAAAATGCAGCTTTGGAGATGCTGTGCAAAGTGCACACTAACAAGTACACACTATTCAGTCATTTATAGCTTACTTTAGAGGGTTAGTTCACCCAAAAATGAAAATTCTGACAATATTTACTCACCCTAAAGTTGTCCCAACTAGGAGTATCTTTCCTCTGTTTAGTAGCCGTTGACGTCCTACAATGGAGCTCAATGGGGACCAACTGTTTGGCTGCCAACATTCTTCAAAATGTCTTCTTTTGTGTTCAGCAGAAGAAAGAAATTCAGGTCTGGAATAACGTGAGGATGAGTAAATGATGTCAGAATTTTCATTTTTGGGTGAACTGTCCCACCAAGAACGATAACTATAAAGATGACATTAACTATATAATCATCCGTTCCGGCGCATAATATGCAAGTTCTGTTTATTTTAAAGGGTTAGTTCACGCAAAAATTAGATTTCTGTCATTAGTGTGTCGTTCCTCTTTTATGCTTCCGGAGCTCCTCCATGAGAGACACGAGACCAGTGTAGCGTGCAGCTGACGCTCATTATCTCTCGCGTCACCGGCCTCGCGCCGTTCCCTCACGGCTCTCGCCCGCCCTGGTCGTCACAGTTACGTTTTGAGAACATTACTAAAGACCAGAAAACTTTGAGGAAACGTTCTATTAACGTTCTATTTGTTCATAACTTTTGAGAAAACCTTCTGAGAACAAAACTCTGCATTTGTGCTCCATTGCTATTTAGGGGAAAGAAGTGAGATCTCATTTGTGATAAAGAGAAACAGTTTGTGAATTTGAGGAAAAAACAGATTTCATTTGCGATTATTCTCACCTAAAGCTCACACACATTCAGTCCGCGGGATTTTTCGCCCCTGGTGATGTTCTGAAAGAGAGTCGGTTAGCTGGTCAATCCTCCGTCAGGTGTTTGATTTGAGCTCAGATGATGGGATTTCACACCGCAATCACTCAAACGGAGAGAAAGAGAGATGCTTTATCTCGAGCAAAACACACACACACACACACACACACACACACGATGTCGTGCTGTGCATGTGCTCGTCTGATGCTGAAGAAACTAGAGGAAACTGGAAGTGAACTGCAGTCCATCTGCACTGATTTTCAGCGTGGAACTGAAGATGATTCGTTCACGAGACGAGGACCTTCCTAGAACAAACAGATTTCACAGAATTAAAAATAATGATTGACAAACTCACAAACATACAGAAACAGGTGAACGACGCACTGCACGAGGTGTTTCTGAGAGAGAACATCACCATATAATACAAAACACCAGCTAATGACGGAGAGACACGAACGCTTTTATTAAAAGACTGCAAGCTGGTGATTGTCTCGGTTACTGGTGAGCAGACGCATCTGCTTCATCTGCGGTTTATGATCTTCACATTGGAGAACGGGGATATTGTCATTATCTGTGCGGGTGTTAGTGAAGAGAAAGTCATTTTCCTTCACAAAAGTGTCTGTTATACAGTCATCTCATCACATCAGCGTCTGTCCTGCTGGTTCTGTCTCTGTTTCTATTCTTGACACACGAGCGCACTACTGTACCACTTCTGCAGTGTGATTATTGTGCACAGCATGAGAATATGTGCATAGATATCCAGATGACCTACAACAAAGCATACTCAACCTGATCGTCCATTTCCAGTATAATAAATAAAGCAGAAGTGATGTCAGGCATGAATTAAGATGATTCAGAATTTGATCAAAGTTTAGCTGTTTTTTATGGAAGCCCGTTCCCACCACTGTAGAGAAAAAAAAAATTCTGTAAGTCATAATAATGAGAAACTTTCTCATAATAATGACTTAGTATCTCATAATAATGACTTAGCATCTTTAACTTAATAAAAATATAAAAATAAAAAAGGTTTTTTTTATTAAGTTAAACATGCTAAGTCATTATTATGAGATACTAAGTCATTATTATGAGATTCTAAGTCATTATTATGAGATATTAAGTCATTATTATGAGATTCTAAGTCATTATTATGAGATGTTAAGTCATTATTATGAGATATTAAGTCATTATTATGAGATTCTAAGTCATTATTATGAGATACTAAGTCATTATTATGAGATACTAAGTCATTATTATGAGATACTAAGTCATTATTATGAGATTCTAAGTCATTATTATGAGAAAGTTTCTCATTATTATGACTTATGGAATTTTTTTTTTTTCTCAACAGTGGCGGGAACGGGCTTCCATAGTTTTTACACCCAAATTGTGTTGTTCTTGTAAAAAAAAACATAAAATTACTGAAACTTGAACTAAAAAAAGAAGTTCAAGTTCACGTGCTAAAAAATACAAAAAGATAAATAAAGGTAAATAACCAAAAAAAGAATAATAATAATAATATAAAAGCTCAACAAACTCTTAAATAAAAGCCAAATTTAAATGAAAAAAAAGGCAGTTCAAAATATTAACTACTTCTAGAAAAGCAGCAGCGCAATGCAGAAAAATGTATGTACAAATCATTAAATTTATTCTAAACTTTAATCGTTTCCACAAGCAGCTGTAAAACAAAACTGAAATTTGCAAAATATCATATACGTACACACTCAAGACGTGAACCATGTGAAACACACTGACAGTTCAGTTCAGTTCAGAATAAACGGCTCAGAATTCAGCTGGACCGCCTCTGACCGCTGATTGCAGATAATTACACCTCTTTGAAAGCGGCTTTTCAAAAGCAGGCGCAGTGAAGCATTTTTGCAGCCTGTCATTCAAGAGCCGTGTTGATATAACAGTGTTTTCATGCAGCTAACTTCCGTCCACAGAACGAGCCATTAACGGCCGTCTGATCGGCGGTGAACCTGCTCGAGGCCGTTGCGTTTGCTGGTGTTAAACAACAGCTGTGTAGTTTGGGATGCCGAAAGTCGTGGGTCGGTTTATAACGATCGTGGAGGGTCATGGATGAGTCTGAGCAGATGGTGTACAGTATGTGAGCTGATGTGAAGGATTCAAAACGGGGCCGAATTCACTTGAGAGCCTAGAGATTATGGCTCTGTCCCAAACGGCGCACCTGTGTGTCACTAATGTGTAGACCATAAGGGCATCGTCAGATCCTGACGAGAAAACTGCTATTTTTGTTTGTCAAAATTATACTTATTTGGCCCAGTTGTAATTCAGTTGTAATCCCAGAATGCATTGGTAAAGTGAAAACACACTAATCGACTCAACATTGTGTACTTTTATAGTTTAAAGTATTGTGCCATTAGTTTAACAACATGCCAATGCAAAACCTGGGCTAACAGGGAACATTCTCAGAACGTTCTGGCAAAGTTCTCTTAAAGTTACGAAGAAACGTTCTGCCAGTAACGTTAATAGAACGTTCATTCGAAGTTATCTGGACTGGTCACGCAAAAAATCTTTCATTTTTTAAACGAAACTGAAACTTTCGTTCAGGTAACATTCGAATGTAACATTCACACACTCTGTTGGGTTAAAACAACCCAAGTTGGGTTGAAATTGGACAAACCCAGTGATTGGGTTGTTTTAATCCAGCAATTGTGTTGTTTTAACCCAGCGATTGGGTTGTTTTAACCCAGCGAATGGGTTGTTTTAACCCAGGATTGGGTTGTTTTAACCCAGCGAATGGGTTGTTTTAACCCAGTGATTGGGTTGTTTTAACCCAGCAAATGGGTTGTTTTAACCCAGTGATTGCGTTGTTTTAACCCAGTGATTGGGTTGTTTTAACCCAGCGAATGGGTTGTTTTAAAAGGGGAATGGGTTGTTTTAACCCAGTGATTGGGTTGTTTTAACCCAGCGATTGCGTTGTTTTAGGAAATCAACATTTATTAATAAGTTTAAAGAATAATAATTAAACAATAAACATTTATTAAATTGCTTATTAATAAATGTTCACCTTTTGATTATTATTGTTGCCGCTAGTAATTATGTGTCTGATGATTAATTCCCAACCTATTGGGGTTCATTTTAAGCGAGCCATAAAGTCATTTTTAATCAATAGTTGAGTTACATAAAGCTACCCAGCCGGTTGGTCAAACATTTAACCCAATTGCTGGGTTTGTTCATTTTCAACCCAACTTGGATTGTTTTTAACCCAGTATTTCTTAGAGTGAATAATGTTTGAAGAATGATACACTGGAGTGATCCTGTAACATTCACTTAACCAAGAAACAACATTTTTAAAACATTTCAAAAATGTTTTGAACCCTCAGAAAACATTCATAAAAATCTTCTTAGTCTTCTTAGAACATATTTTTTGTTTCACTGGGACCCTTCACAAATAGTTTGATTGACAGGCGATCTGACCAATCATAACCCTGAATCCGCCGTTTTGTCCGTCAAAGCAGTCAGGGGAGTTGAATCACGTCTTGAAACAACATTCCTTCTGATGTTCATTCATGTTTATTTGATGCTATAAATGAACTAGTATGAAGAGATGATCGAGGAGCGACACATTAAACACACACTAGATGCTATTTATTGATTAAACTTCTTTAAAATTACAATATGTGAAATATGAAACTGTTTCATAAGTTGTCAGTGTCTCTTTGCTCCAGGATGTATTTTTCACAGCGTGAGAACATGATGTGTGGCGTGAGAGCGCATAGCAACAGGGGGCGGGTTTTGCGAAGGGTCAATTCAAATGAGTCGAGTTTCTCGTGCACTTCCAAATCAGTCACTGATGAAGTTCTACTGAAGTTGGGACGCTACACTGTAATGAATTACTGTAAAAATTACAGCATTATTTTACAGCCGTTGGCTGTTTTTTAATAATACAGCATATTGCTGTAAACTGCAATGCATTCTGGGGTCACGTGTTGGTTTGACTCAAATTTACAGAATATTGCTGTAAATTGACCCTTCGTCATTTAAAAAAATACAGTTATTTACTGTAATCAGAGAATACATGGAAATTCTGTAAATTAAATTGCAGGAACACTACTGTAAATTTTACAGTAACTGGCTGGCAACCCTGCTGCCAGTATTATACTGTAAAATTTACAGTAATTTTTTTAACAGTGTACCTATGGAAGGAGCTGAAAAATGGAACGTTCTTAATTCTGACATCAGATGCTTTCAAAACACTTTGGTTGGAGTACGTACGTTTTACAGCAAGGTTTTTAACTCTACTTCTACAAAATGAAAAATAAAAACTGTGCATCAGTTGTGTTTTTGTTACTGAACTATCAGTTTCTGAATAAGATGCAAACTGAATAATTATTGTATATATTCTTTTATAATTACAGTACTATCGTATTTTGTACGTGCAACGTTGTCGCTGATCTCCCACTTCAACAAATTTGCCATCATTTCAGACGCGGCACCTCATCTCTCACTGACGTCAACTCAGAAACTCTGGGTTAAAACGAAACACAGTTTCCACACTTGTAGCGTCGTAGTGCGTGTTCAACTCGTAAACCATCTTTCATGACTTGAACGCATCATTTGTAGACTGACTAAAAGAAAAGTCTTAATGAAGGCCGTCGAGGTGCTTCAGCTGCACGTGAAGATCACCATCAGTCCCTCAGGTCACGTTCAGCTCCTCTGTTCGATCACACCGCCTGTTTGATTTAATAAATTATTCCCCAGCGATATTTATTGATTGTCTTGCATACAGGACGACCTCCTCCTCCTCCTCCTCCTCCTCCTCCTCCTGTCAGCGCAAGCGCTAAACGATTTCCAGGTGACTCGCTGGTCCGGATGATTCTGGAGGTTCGGCCGGATGATTGTCTCCAGGAGCCAGAGAGAGATTAGAGTCAGACTCACACCACTGCACTCAATGACTTCAGACACTCTGATACACACACACACACACACAGTAAAAATGTCATATTTTTACCATTTAAAACAACTATTTTCTATGTGATTATGTAGTAAAATGTCTGAATTTTCAGTCTCAGTGTTACATGGTCCTTCAGAAATCATTCTAATAGTTAAATAGAACAGAAATTATTTAATGTGAAACTATCAAACTCAAGGACACTTTGAGTATAAAAACTCTCACAATGACATTTAAAATCACTCCCGTTTGACTGACAGCGAGTGGAGATGGAATCAATTGGTAAGCTTATCAATACAGAGAGACTGACTGAGTCGTGTGAAATGAGCTATCGATCACAGACCCAGAGGACATAATAGTGGCCCAACGGGACAGAGAGACACAGAGCGAGAGAAAACAAGAAGGCGGAAAGAAAAGCAACACCTCAAACGTTTTATAGTGTCTAACGGACATTGAATCCGTCACCTGAAGAAGAAGAGAGACTTCCTGCCTTCGTGGCTGAACCTGTCAAAAACAATAATAAACTAAAGCTGCGAACATCGGTTTTCGGGGTTCAAGCTCTACAAGGCCTTTAAGCACATTGTTTTAATTAGGAAGCCTGTAACCATCGCGATCATATGTGAAAGACACAGTAAATACAGGCAATTTACCAACGGAAATATATGGTTTATAAAGCTTTTTTACGCTGATTGAGGTTGAGCCAAAAACTTAGGACTAGTTCGACAAAGTTGGTTTTTGAAATAATCTCCGATATTTAGCGAACGATTCGATTGACAGCGGCGGTTCTGGAGGAAAAGTTGCTGAAAATGAGGAGTTCCACCATGTAGTATGAATGTTGACCTTGTGTGATAGCTGCTCAAACTTCATTGGCCGATGGCAGCCATGTTTTTTTAGATACATCAATGTCCTCGGAGATAGTAATGGCCGCTTGGACAAAGACACTACATGCCAATTTTCAAGCCAATCGGACTAACGGTGAAGTCGTTATAGCCATTTTTCTTGTTTTTTTCTGTTGTAGCGCCACCAAGTGGCCAGTCACCGCGTCCTGTTTCACGTTACCACAGAATGAGCTCTTGCATAGGTGTGCCAATTTTGGTGAAAATATCTCATTCCGTTCACGAGTTATAGCCATTTTTAGTAAAAATCCACCCATTTAGAATGTTTTGGTGCCCCTAAGCGACTTTTTTTTTTTTTTTTTTTTGGTAATTATTGACAATCAGCCTCCAGAGAATCTCACTGCACTGGTTTGCTTCCGATTGGGCCAAAAACTTCTAGATCGCAAAAGTAGATTTTTTAAAAAATTGAGCCAAGGATTCCAACAATAAAAGACATTTGATCCTTCGCCTAGGAGCTATAAGCGATTTAGTACTTTTGACCGCTGTAGCGCCCCCGTCAGGCCGATCGGGCTGAGCCTTGGTGTCATTGTAGATGGTGTGAGAACTACCAGTCCTCAAAGTTTCAAGTCTCTACGACTCACAGTTTGGTCTGCCGGATCACTTTTAGAGAAGAATGCTGATCCTTGTAAATTTTACCAATAGCAATAGGGATTATTGAACCCCTAATAAATAATAATAATAAAAAAAACTTTAATTTTAGTATTTAAAATCATCAGGCAAATGTGCAAAAAAAAAAGCACATTTTTTCTACACTTTAAAATATTTTTTCTATTGGTTTTGGGGTGAAATGTAGCACACTTGCAGTCACATTGCACACAAAACCGGAAAGCACTGGCGAAAAGACCAGATTCTATGCCGAAAGGGAAAAGTTCACAGGGCGATAGGCATCTCGAATTATTAAACAAGTCCAAACGCACACACCCACGGCCGTTCGTCACCCCGGCCTGTAAACAGACCTCCACCGATGCCCTGAAACACAAGTCAGGACAAGGAGCAAGCAGTGAAAAGCGTACGTATTGACGGAGCAATTTGCTGAGGGATCGTAGGCCGGTCTCAAGGGAGCGGTACGTATTAATTACCATCTCTTCATCTGTGGCCGCCGCGCGCCCCGTCCATGAATCAGAACGCTGTCAGGATGGTTAATGCTCATAATTGACCGGTTGATAAGAGTCCTGAGCTCTCGCGCTCTGCCTGCATCTGATGCAAAGCCACTCCGATACACTGATGAACTTATTATTCACGCCAGCGACTCTGGAGAGAATTAGCTGGCCGACAAGGTCATGGAGAGTAGCTCAGCTTGCCCGAAATCCTCTCCCACACACACACACACACACACGCATACACACATCAAAGGACACTTTGAAGGGACAAAGACATGTCAGCTGAACTGGGATTGGGGCTTATTCTAGTGAGCGACTTCAGAACTGATGTGTGACAAACACTCGACTCCGATGAGCTCCACATAAAGGGATTAGAGATGCTTCGAGTGATGATTAAGTCATTTCAAAGTCAAAGCAATTCTTGAGTTATTAGTAAAATATAAATATTCATGTCATCATCAGAGCGGTGTTAAGAATTTCGCGCTTTATGGTCATGCCACCATGTTTAATCCGGTATTTCATCTTTTCTGAGTCTCAGTTTGCTATAAACTGTATGGGAAATAGATATATCTGACTGGAAACTAATTGCGTGCATGCATTTGCCAAAATGTACATGGAACATTGTCTACACTGCAGTATGAAGTGTACATAGTGTACACAGTATGCAATTTTTCAGTATGCATAAACTAATGTGAAGTGTAAAATATGCATTCAGCAGTACAAAGTATATATAGTGTGCGCAGTATGCAGTTTTTCAGTATGCATAAACTAATATACATGTATGCATTTGCCAAAATGTGCAATGAACAATTTACTATACTACAGTACACATTCATAAAGCATATATACTATACACTATATACTATAGACAGTATACAACTCTTCAGTTTGAATAGACTATTGTGCAGCAAATAACATGTATACTGCAGTATATACTGTGTGCAGTATGCAATTTTTCCATATGCATGACTAATGTATATTGAACAACATGCATACTGCAGTATATACTGTGTACAGTATGCGATTATGCATGCATGCATAGACAAATTTGTAGTGATCAATATGTATACGGCACGCAGTATGCAATTTTTCAATATACATGACTAATGTGCAGCGAACAATATGCATACTGCAGTATATACTGTGTACAGTATGCAATTGTTCAGTATGCATAAACTAATATGCATGTATGCATTTGCCAAAATGTGCAGCGAACAAAATGTATACCACAGTATAATGTATATACTGTATACACTGCACAGTATGTAATTTTCAGTATGCATAGACTAATTTGTAGTGATCAATATGTATACTGCACACAGAATGCAGTTTTTCAGTATGCACAGACTAATATGCATGCATGCATTTGCCAAAATGTGCAATGAACAATGTGTATACTACAGTATACATACATAAAGCATATATACTATACACTATATACTATACACAGTATACAACTGTTCAGTTTGAATAGACTATTGTGCAGCAAATAACATGTATACTGCAGTATATACTGTGTACAGTATGCAATTTTTCAATATGCATGACTAATGTGCAGCGAACAATATGCATACTGCAGTATATACTGTGTACAGTATGCAATTTTTCAGTATGCATAAACTAATGTGCATGTATGCATTTGCCAAATTACCAAAAAAGAATCAAACTCAAGACTTCAGTGTTGCTGCGGTAGTGAATGCATACTACTGCTTGCTGCACACTGTTTTTTTCAACATATTGCATGAAAAGGTAGTATATACTGTACGGTATGCACTACGCAGTATGTTAGTGTCACATTTCTAATATTTGCTTAGCTGAACATCCTCACAAAAAGACAAATAATTGTCTCACAGAGATGCTGTTTCAATCACGTCCAGAAGCGCTCTCATAACTTCTGCTTCACCTTAGAGATGTGCAGAATAAATATGTGTAAAACTAAACAATAAAGGCAGAAAGAGGTGCATCAAAGAGAGGCGGTTCTCCAGACGGAGATGTGAAGAGGAAATGAGCGTTATGAACAGCTCTCAGGAAATCTGAAGGGTGTGCAGAGAAACACGTGCCCTCTGAACTGAACGGCTCCAAAGTATAACAAACAATATCTGATTTTTACAATATTATCTAACATGTTATACCGACAGTGACAAATTGAGTACTACATCAATTTATCATTTCTATTAGTGGTGTATTTTAAGTCGAGCATCATTATATTGTTTAAACTTAAAGCCAAATATATACCACAGTATGCAAATTTTTAGTGTGCACAGACAAATATGCATGCATTTGCAAAATGTGCAGCGAACAATGTCTATACTGTAGTATAAAGTATATAGTGTACACACTATGCAATTTTGCAGTATGCATAGACTAATGTGCAGTGAACAATATGTACTGTATATCGAAGTACAAAGCACGTATACTGTGTATAGTATGCCATTTTCAGTATGAATAGACTAAAATGCATGTGTGCCACAAATGTGTATACTGGATTATGAAGTATTCATACTGTAAGCAATTTTGCAGTATGCATAGACTAATATGCATGTATGCATTTGACAAAATGTGCAACAAACATGTACACTGCAGTATGAAGTATGCATACTGTGTACAGTATGCACATTTTCAGAATGCATAGACAAATATGCATGCATTTGCAAAATGTGCAGCGAACAATGTCTATACTGTAGTATAAAGTATATAGTGTACACAATATGCAATTTTTCAGTATGAATAGACTAATATGCATGTGTGCCACAAATGTGCATACTGGATTATGAAGTATTCATACTGTATGCAATTTTGCAGTATGCACAGACTGATGTGCAGTGAACAATATGTACTGTATATCGAAGTACAAAGCACGTATACTGTGTATAGTATGCCATTTTCAGTATGAATAGACTAAAATGCATGTGTGCCACAAATGTGTATACTGGATTATGAAGTATTCATACTGTAAGCAATTTTGCAGTATGCATAGACTAATATGCATGTATGCGTTTGACAAAATGTGCAACAAACATGTACACTGCAGTATGGAGTATGCATACTGTGTACAGTATGCAAATTTTCAGAATGCATAGACAAATATGCATGCATTTGCAAAATGTGCAGCGAACAATGTCTATACTGTAGTATAAAGTATATAGTGTACACAATATGCAATTTTTCAGTATGAATAGACTAATATGCATGTGTGCCACAAATGTGCATACTGGATTATGAAGTATTCATACTGTATGCAATTTTGCAGTATGCACAGACTGATGTGCAGTGAACAATATGTACTGTATATCGAAGTACAAAGCACGTATACTGTGTATAGTATGCCATTTTCAGTATGAATAGACTAAAATGCATGTGTGCCACAAATGTGTATACTGGATTATGAAGTATTCATACTGTAAGCAATTTTGCAGTATGCATAGACTAATATGCATGTATGCGTTTGACAAAATGTGCAACAAACATGTACACTGCAGTATGGAGTATGCATACTGTGTACAGTATGCAAATTTTCAGAATGCATAGACAAATATGCATGCATTTGCAAAATGTGCAGCGAACAATGTCTATACTGTAGTATAAAGTATATAGTGTACACAATATGCAATTTTTCAGTATGAATAGACTAATATGCATGTGTGCCACAAATGTGCATACTGGATTATGAAGTATTCATACTGTATGCAATTTTGCAGTATGCACAGACTGATGTGCAGTGAACAATATGTACTGTATATCGAAGTACAAAGCACGTATACTGTGCATAGTATGCTATTTATGTATGCATGTATGCATTTGACAAAATGTGCAACAAACATGTACACTGCAGTGTGAAGCATGCATACTGTGTACAGTATGCAAATTTTCAGAATGCCTAAACTAATATGCAAAACGTGCAGTATTACAATATCTGATTGATATTAACTCTACAACGTTATATAAACAGCGACACAATTAATTAGTGGTGTATGTTAAGTCAAGAAACATTATTACTATTGCTCATACATACATATATACACACACATACATAATAAATGATCACAACACTGAGTTTTGCACAGGAAAAGGTCATTCATATTCTGTAGTTTCTAAAGTATGCGCAACCTCATAAAGAGATGCGGGTCAGACTGCATATGTCACTGCATCATCTGTCAATAAATAACATCATTACATTTATTTTACAGCATGTCTGAATCACATCACATATAAAGTCAAGCTGCGTCTGCCTAACGTTCTTTGTTCCAATAATATTCTTTGCACACAGTGCGCTGAAGAGCGCCCGGCGAGGCGCCTGACAATTTAATCTATGATTTCGAGCAAATCCAGTGATGGCAACATGACCAAACTCCCACCGGTCCAGATGCAATTTAAAATCTGCCAACCAAAGTCAAACAGTCAGGAGCCCACTTCAAAATGTTTAAGACCCTGATTTCCCCACTTATTGCTCGTGTGCGCAGCTGCAGGAGAAGCGTTCGTAAAACAGTCACGTCGCACACTCATGCTGCTGAGAACTTGTGCAAAACTGTTTCATCAGCCCACCCCTGCTGTACACATGAAATATTTATCTGACTAAGTACAGGACATTATCACTGGAAATGCACAATTTATGATTAAACTAATATCTGATCTTAAAAGGGACGTGATTGTGAGACGCCTCCAACTTGAGATTTCTTCATAATACTCCTCATTTAAATAATTCATGCGCAGAATAAAGGGGCGGGGCTTGGTTGAGTTAGTTAGTGGTGTGTTGAAACTGGCGGTTACGGTAAGGGGCGGGCATTTCCTAAACATCAATAACGACGCACAGCTCCAGCCGACCAATCAGAGCACATTGTGCTTTTCAGAAGGAGGGGCTTCATGGAGAGGGGAACTAGATAGTTTTATCGTCGTTAAAACATGTGAATAAACATTTCTGATTAAATAATAATATTGTATTTTTAAATAATTAGGGGTTCAAGGGCGTAACGTATATCGGAATTTTCATTCAAGCTCTCTAAGGGCCGCCAAAACGTTCGAAGAAGGCGGAGCCAGTTTTACTTAAATGGCTATAACTCGTGAACGGAATGAGATATTTTCACCACAATTGGTACATCTATGTAAGAGCTCATTCTGTGGTCACGAGAAAAAGGACGCGATGACTGGCCACTTGGTGGCGCTATAACAGAAAAAAAAAGAAAAATGGTTATAACGACTTCACTGCTGGTCCGATTGACTTGAGAATTGGCATGTAGTGTCTTTGTCCAAGGCTCCATGATTGTTTATGAGGACATTGACGTATCGCAAAAAACAGACAGTCGACAGTCGTCCTCAAGTTTGTTAAATATTGGAGATTATTTCAAAAACCAACTTTGGTGAACTAGTCCCAGATTTCTGGCTCAGCCTCGACAAGTGTTGAAATGCTTTAAAAACTCTATATTTCCTTTGGTAAATTGCTAGAATTTGCTGAAAATCAAAGATGCAAACTTCATCCAATATGATGAATTATCCTAGAATACAATAGTCAATTTAAATTAGAAGGCCAGAAAGCTGGATTATAAATATCCGACTATCAGCCCTTTAACAAAAACAACATTCCGCACATTTGATATCAAAATAATTTGAGGAAAATAAAGTGTCTGGAGGAGCTGCGGAAGAGTAAACAGTCGATTTTGACATCATGTTGACTTTAAACTTTGCCGTTGTCATGACAATCAGCTCATCTCGTTTCCTGTCGGCTGTACAGAAGAATCAATAATCAACTTTCAAGCACGATGTTTCCCGCATTAAAAAGAGCACAAACACCTTGTTGTGACATATAACATGCTTCTGATGTGATGCAACAGGGAAACTCCGCCTCTGATCTTACGTTATTGAGATTCAGAGCCTGTTGAGGTTTAATCTGTGAATCTGGAGCAGGTAAACAGACCTGAGGCTGTAATTTCTATATCAGCAGGGGAAGAATTTCAGAGACTTTTGATTTTATTCTTGGCTTAACGTTTAATGCATCTCTGGGTGTGAAGCACGTACGTGTGTAAACACACACTCCTCATTCTCTGCTAAACACACACACACACACACACACACACACACGCACTGGATCTGTTCCAAAACCCAGTGAACTGTCTCTACTGCTTTCCAAGGGGCTGTTCACACGTTTAAAGGGGACCAATAACACCCCTTTCACAAGATGTAATATCAGTCTCTGGTGTTTCCAGTTAAGTTTCTGCTCAGATCATTTATTATCGCTTGTCAAATTCGCCTCTATTTGGGTGTGAGCAAAAACACGGCGTTTTTGTGCGCGTCCCTTTAAATGCAAATGAGCTGCTGCTCCAGAAGAGGGCGGAGCTTTAACAGCTCAACAACAACAAAGCTGGAGAATCTCACGCAGACAAAATGAGGAAATGAGTGTTCTCGGGGGCGGGGTTTATGTAAATTATAGGGTTTGTGATGTCACAAACCCGGGAAGAAGTCGTTTGTTGAGATTTCTGTAAAAGAAAAAATCTCTCATTGAACTTTGAGTGTGATCAAACAACAACATTACACACTAACTAAAGTTACAAAAGCCAAATCATAATGAGACCTTGCTGTAAAGTGCCCCCCCCCCCCTCCAAAAAAAATAAAAAAAAATAATAATAATATAGATATTGTGATTTTTACTAAATGAATCGAACACACTTAAAAAGGTACCAATATAAAAACATGAAATAAAAATATGGAAAAAGTTGTGGTTGTCGCAACAACAAAGTGAGCTTGTTCTTTGAAGAACAAAGAACCACATGAAGAGCAAAGGTGTCTAATCTTCACAGCTATGACGCCCTAAAATGCTTTCTAGGTAGGCAGCACACTAGGTGTTGGAACAGAGTCACGGACAGAAACACATTTTGAGTTGACAGTCGATCTCACTCCTCTGAGGATTGAGAGATTATTGAGTGTCTGTGACTTTCCATCATTCTGACTGACTGTTCCAATAACATCAGGCAACCTTCACTGGATTTCCATAAACTCACTGCGACTCAGAAAACACCCTGTCTCGCTCATTCTCTCTCGCTTTCTAAACCCCCTTGCAGACATTTAAGGAGCACAGTGCTCTACAAAGACAAAACCTAGTCACTACACCTTGACTACACAACTGCACTGCAACTGCATCATCCAGCATGATAATCGTGCTGCCTACCTTTCAGGAGAGCATCTATAGTGCCTTAAAATACTGTCTAGGTAGGAAGCTCACCGGGTTTAGGAAGAGAGCCTCTCTATAATAAGGCTAGTTTCTTTAAATCAGTTGAATTATAGCGGCTTTCCTGTTCGAAATGTCTACAGTATCTATTCATTGTCTCACGCTGGGCATGTCAGTCACAGTCAAACACGATGTCACACACACACACACACACACACATCTATAAGCGCTCAGAAGTCCGTTTATAAAGAGTGCTGCTGTGAGACGTTGCCATGGTTACACTGATGTACTCTACTCCTGTATTTGAAACACCTGATAAAAATTTAAACAGGAAACGGAAGCGTGCCGCAATTATGACATTCCTTCAGGTCATTCTGAATTTATACGGCAAAATTCTCACTATTTTTCTCACAATTATGATTTCCGTTATCCAGTCTTCATCCGTTTGTTGGCTTGACGCTTTCCAACTCACTTAGTTAAAGCCCATTTACCACCTTACTAAAATTATCATTCACTCTTCACTTGGTTTTGGTTCTGCGTCCTCCTCTCCTGAAGGAATAGTTCACTTCTGAATGAAAATTTCTTCATAATTTACTCACTCCCATGTCATCTAAGACGTCTTTCTTTCTTCAGTCGAAAAGAGATTAAGGACAACATTCAGGATTTTTCTCCACATAGTGGACTTCACTGGGGTTCAACGGGTCAGTTTCAGTGCAGCTTCAAAGGATCTACATGATCCCAGACGAGGAATAAGAGTCTGATCTAGAAAAACCATCGGATTTAATTTTTAAAAAAAAAAAGATAAGAATGATATACTTTTTAACCACAAATGCTCGTCTTGCACTGCTCCACACGTTGGAAAGGTCACATGTGACGTAGGCGGAAGTTCTAGAAGTCCTGGATTATATCATATCGGTCTAGTCACACTCAATTCATCCGACTTAAACATTTTCGATCGAGATCATCAATAGTTACCTTTGGTGTTCCTCAGGGTTCTGTTTTAGGCCCGCTTCTATTCATTATCTGCTTACTCCCTCCTGGTCACAGTTTCAGGAAATATGGTAATTCACTTTCACTGCTTTGCCGATGACACCCAGCTAGGGCTACACGATATTTCGAAAATATCGTGATATGCATATGTAACCCCTCTACCCGGGTCCTACTCGGCTCACTCTGAGTCTTCCAGCATGGGAGTTGGATACTCTAACAAGGAGGCTAAAGGCTACAACCCCTAACATCTGTTGCCAGAGCATCTCTTGAGGTCAGAGGAGTGAGGTTTACTCACACAGCAACTACTAACTGGCCTCCGTTACACTTACCCCCCTAAACCGCACTCTCATCCGGGTCACGGCACCAATGTAAGCCCTCTACCCCTCTTTATATCCCTCCACGCACTCTATGATCTTCACTCTCATCGTGTCTTTTAATTTTTTATTCCATGGCGGAAGCAAGCTTCCACAGAATTAATAATAATAATAATAATAATAATGCATTTAACGGTGCCTTTCATAACACCCAAGGCCACCTCACAAGCAAAAAAATCTCCCGGTTTGTTCAGTTCTCTAACACTAAGTGTGAGAAACTACCTTCACGAATGCTGCTAATTATTTTCAAGCGTTTCCAATAAGTGTAATGCATTAGTAAAGGTAAGGGAGCGCGTGGACTCTGAAGATAAATCATTAGTCTTGATCAATAAAGAATTGTTTGTTCCACATGAACCAAACCTGAAGCAGCAAACGAGATCATGAAGTTCTGACATAAATGCTCCACAATAAATAGCAGATGTGTGTATGTATATAAATTATTATGCACTGCAGTTATAATGCAAAAGCTTACATCTCGTCTGCTCACCAAGGCTGCATTTATTTGATCAAAAATACAATAAAAACAGTAACATTGTGAAAAAATATTATAATTCAATACAGCTGTTTTCTATGTGAATATATAGTGCAATATAATTTATATCCAGTGATCAAAGCTGAATTCCTCCAGTCTTCAGTGTCACATGATCCTTCAGAAATCACTCTGATATGATGATTTGAAGAAACATTCATGATTATCATCAATGTTGAGAACAGTTATGGAAAACGATACATTTCGTTTTTCAGGATTCTTTGATGAATAGAATCATTTGTAACATCATAAACGTCCTTGATGAATAAAACTCTTCATTTCTCACCAACCCCGAACTTTTGAACAGTAGCATAAAGTGCCGCAAAAGTATCTGTATTTACTTCAATCACACTAATGAAATGCATTAGATACAAAACATGCAAGCAAGTGTGATTTACTGCAAAAAAAAGCAAAACATTTGACAAAAACACTGATCTGTGACACAAAATAACACCAACTGACTGAAAGCCATCGAGCCACAATGATGAAGAATGGCGACTTTAGTGAGATAAAAGACTTTGAGGCACGCAGACACAGATCACCAGTGTTTAAATCTGGAGAAAGACCATCACACCACACTTTCATACGCCCGTACCTCCGCTCCAAACCGGCTCCTTGCCCTTGCCAAAGATCGCACGCACCCATCTGCGCAGTCTTGTGTCCTGGGACGAGGTCTGGTTTATTGAGCGCTCAGCTTGTGTCCTCTATGACGAACAGAAAACAGTGTCATTTCTCACAGTGAATAAAGCGCTGCTGTCGTGTGGGTTTGTGTATATAGAGCATGTGGAAGCCCCGGGCGGCGTTAGCCCACTTTCTTACCCTCTACTACACGCTGGCAGGAGCTCAGAAAGGCCTGGAACACCTTCAAGACTCCAGATCATCTGTTCGTGCTTCAGGTCGCTGATCGCTCAGGTGCGCATGAGAGTCTCAACCCTGAAATAGACTCGAAACGATTTCAGTCAGAGATATATTACTGTTCAATCGTTTGGGGTCAGGTGGATTTTTGGGAAGAAATTGATACTTTTCTTCTGAGGAAATAATATATTGTCGTAGTATTTCCAGTAAAAACGCATTAAAAGAAACATTTATAATGTTGCAAAAGATTCTATTTCAAATAAATACTGTTCTTTGGAATTTTCTATTGATCAAAGAATCATGAAAAATAAAATGTATCACAAAAATATCAACTGTTTCATGATTTCTGAAGGATCATGTGACACTGAAGACTGGAGTCATGATGCTGAAAATTCACTGGATATAAATTACACTTTACTATAAATTCACACAGAAAACAGTTATTTTAAATTATAATATTACTCAATTTTTACTGTATTTTTGATCAAACAAATGCAGTCTTGGTGAGCAGAAGAGACTTATTTAAAAAAAAAAAAAAAGCAACAACAACAACAACAACAACAACAACAAACTTTTTGGGCTAAAAATGAACCACAATTAAATTTTGAGCAAGTTAGTTTTGAGCAAAACTATCAACGTACCTTAGCCTGATTCACAGAAGGAAGCTTGCAATAATGTTTTATAATTCAAGTGGTACCGGTAGGTTTCCGCAGGAAATTCAAGCAAGCCGCCGTTCGTCTGTGCGTCACTACGTCACCTCTGCTCACATTAATTTCCAGCTTGTAGGCGACGCACAACCCACGTAAAGATGATAATTCCGCAAATAACTGCAATTGAAGGATTCGAACAGAGATGGCGACAAAGAGGCAAAACTTCTTTAACAGATCTGACCCTTCGCAAAGACCCGCCCACTTTAGTTACTGTTGCTATGCGCTCTCAAAACGCCACACATCATGTTCTCACGCTGTGAAAAATACATCCCGGAGCAAAGAGACACTGACAACCTGTGAAACCGTTTCATATTTAAAATATTGTAATTTTTAAAAGAAGTTAGTGTATATTGTCTCTTTAATGTGTCGCTGTCGCCCCTCGATCATCTCTAGTTCATTTATAGCATCAAATAAACATGAATGAACATCAGAAGGAATGTTGTTTCAAGACGTGATTCAAGTTCGCCAACGTTCATCTACTAACTTTGACGGACAAAATGGCGGATTCAGGGTTATGATTGGTCAGATCGCCTGTCAATCAAACTGCCAAATTCACATATAGGCGAGATAGACCGGGGCTCGTTGTCACACAAGTCTAGATCAAGTTCATCAATTAACTTTCACAAATAAAACAGAAAAATAAGCTATTCCTGCTATTATTTAGTGCAACGAAATGTTCCTTCTTCTCGCAAAGGCCGCTGAAGGTCTCCTGTGGCACAAACCCGTTCTCAAACCCCGAATGCACTGAGAATTAACATGATCAGACAGTAAAAGCACGTCACGGACAGCGAGGACTCGTTCTGTGCTGGGATTAAAGGTCACACAGAGACGCCATTTCCACTTCTGAGAACGATGGGATTCTGTCTCACCCTCTTAGCATAATGTTTAATGAGAGCTGAAAGCATCTGTCTCGCCTCCCAACCGCAATGAAATCAGACATGAAGGAGAGACAGAGACACTTCACATCAGTCATGATGCAACTATTGCCACTAAAAGACCAGGTGAACCCTATAGAACTTCACTATCACCACCAAAACAAAACAAAATCCTGTGTTCGTGTACATCATGAGGGCTGGCTCTGCTGTTCAGATCATATTCTGTTATATTTCTAATCATATTCTGTTGCTGCAGACGAGATCAACAGTCAAATTCAGGTCAGATTTGTTGATCTGTAGAGTTAACGCCTCACAAGGACTCACAGCGTCCTCTAGTGGTTGTTTCTGAGCGACTCTCTTGATATTTTTTTACACACATTAAAGGAATCGTTCACCCAAAAATGAAAGTTCTGTCATTATTTACCCTCAAGTTTTTCCAAACCTTTGTGCTGAACACAAAAGAAGATATTTTGAAAACTGTTGGTGATCAAAGAGCATTGACTTACCATCAACTTTTATAGTTTTTATTCATTTTCGATATTCTCATTTAAATATTTCCCGCCTAAGGCGTGCGCAAAATAACGGCGCGAGTTTTGGTTGAGTCCTCTAAAATGGCCGACGATCAGCGCCCTTGAGTTGAGAAATCGAGTCGCCTCAATTATCGAGTGTCCTTTAAGACCCAAAACCGCTCCCTATCCACTATATAGTGCACTATATCGGGTGTCGGCCATTTTGTAGTGCTGTCCGAATTCTGAGTGAACGACTTTACCCACAATCCTCTCTGATTTTGAGCGTACGTTCGGCGTACACTCGTTAAAGCGCGTCACCCAAAATCCAACGAGATCGGGCGCGAAAAAAATAAATATGGCGGACGACAATACGGGAAGCGGCAACTTCTACAAATATAAGTGTCATATTTTATGAATTAGAACATCTTTGTAAAGATATTTTGAAGTGAAATGATACAGATTTATATCATAATATATATACTTATTATCATATGATAATTTGGTCGATTTTTCTCATATGTTAGTGAACTGTTGTACTTATATACTGTTGTTTATATTGTATTTATTTACTATTATATTTTTATGAACAAATGTGACAGTGTTGTGTTTTTGTTCTGTTATTTTTAAATGTACTAAATAGCATGACACGTGTTTTATTCTCTCTTTATTAGCGTTTGTGATGTCACTAACCCGGGAAGAAGCTCGTTGTAGTCGTTTGTTGAGATTTCTGTAAAAGAAAAAATCTCTCATTGAACTAAAATTTACATAAACCCCGCCCCCCGAGACAACAAAGGGGGCGGAGATTATGTAAATTTTAGGGTTTGTGATGTCACTAACCCGGCAAGAAGCTCGTTGTAGTCCCTACTAGCGATTTCTGTAAAAATATTTCCCTTTGCATTGAACTTTGAGCGTCGTAAAAAAGACAAACAGGTATGAAATCCTTATCAAGGACATCTTTAAACTAGATTAAAATGAGAAGAAAAAGAATTTTATTTTCCTTAAATCTTTATTTCAAGTATCAAAAATGTATTTTATGTTTTGCATTTTCTATTACAACTCTGTTTGTTTTTTACAGTGTTTCACCATCTGTGATTCATGCATTCAGACTCTTGACAGACATACATCACATTTCATGCCTGGGAATTATCAGTGTCCTGTAAATGGCACGCTTTGTTTTTTTTCATTCCACTGCACCTGTGCGTGTCTGTCACATGAGTGTGTGTGTGTGTGTGTGTGTGTGCGTGTGCATGGATCCGTGCTCTCACACCGCCGTCCTCTCCGACTGTCCTCCTCGGGTCTCCTGCTCACCTCCACGCAGGTAAGCCGCTCTGTGACAGGGGTCAAAGGTGACGCGTGGCGAGGCGTTTGCGTGATTCTTGCTGCTTTCCGAGCGGAATATATGAGAAACATTTGCATAACGATTAGAAAGAGATTTTCAACTGAATCGATCTGAATAATGACACTATTGTCTTTTTTAGAGTAGAATTGAATTCTGTTCGCGTCATTGATCATTAATTACTGTCAAGTTGCTTTGACTCAATCTGAGCTTTAGAAATAATGCTAATTTGACAAAGTTTGTTGACAAGAACTAAAAATACTTCCAAAGCATTTAGTTAAAGTGTATCTGTTAACATTTAACAAAGCTAACATGAACTAATAATGTAGTTTTATTAACTTATGTTAACAAAGGTTAATAAATACTGGAACCAATGAATTGTTCATTGTTGGTCAATGTTAATGTTAACTAATAGAACTTCATTCTAAAATGTTACCAAATGTAGTTTTTTTGACATAAAAATGAATAAATTGGTCCTTAAATGTATCTACACGTTTTTCCAGTTTTCTACCATTTTTGGATTATTAATAAAATATTTTGAGACTCAAGACTGATTACCTCAATTAAATATTATTTAATGAAAAATATTTAAATGAATCTTTTAATATTTCATATTATAATAAATATTTAAATATTGTTTAATTTTATAATTTAAAGCCTCACTTTACTTTTTTTTTTAATGTAAATCTTTTAAAATGTTTCTATGACTAGAATTTTCTAGTCCCTGAATATTTTCCACGATGCATGAAGCTTAAACACGAAAGTACAAAACGGTTGCATTTATGTTTTAAACTCTGCGAGATGATTGCATTGAAATGCAATGTATCTTCATTTTATGTTTTATTGATCTTTACATAAAGTTGCATATAAAATATATGGCCAGCTTCATCATGCATACAGTACACTCGCATATGGGGCAATAAATACTATGTAACAAATCTCATCTTCTTGATTATCTACATTGTTGCAAAATGTAAAGTATATTATCGTACAGCTCTAATCTGATAAATCATTTCAACAGTCTGTGGATCCAGGAATATTTCATATTTCAGAGTTTTTGTACCTTTTCTCTCTCGATCAGGTGAGCGATGGATGAAAGCACCTTTGAGACATTTGAGGAAGAGCTTGGTAAACCCTGCCGGACGTTCCTCCGACAAAACCGACCAGACAAGCGCGACCCGGAAACAGAGCAGGTACAAATGAACTCAGATGTTCCCTCTGAGCAAAGACAAACAAGCAGGGAAGTGATTTGTGGACATTTCTACTGTGTTCTTCTGTTTCAAACATGAATATGAAGTCGAGATGTCTTCGAAACAAAGCGCTCTTTCTAAATTAAGATCGGGGCATGAACAGTATTTGTGGTGTTAAAGTGAACAGTGAGTCTAATAATACGACAGACACGAGAAACACGACACCGGCCAACTGTTCTCTCTACAGCGACAGGCTAGAATGTGACCTGCACGCACTTTCTTGAAGCGTATAGAGTTTTACCGTAAATTATGTTGATGTTTGAGCATGAAAAAGCTCCGCAAAGTTCCAGTTATTCTCTATATCAGTGTCACTTTTTCTTCCGGGAACGAACACGTCACAATATTCCTGATTTGAATAATTCATGAGAAGAATAAAGGGGCGGGGCCTGGTTGAGTTAGTTTGTAGGGGCGGTTATGGTAAGTGGCGGGACATTTCCCAAACACCAATCAGGACACACTGCTCCAGCCGACCAATCAGAGCACATTTTCAGAAGGAGGGGCTTCATAGAGACAGGAAGTGAACAGAGCGTTACTGACAGACTGGGAAGAGAGGAGCTGCACAATGGAGGATATGAGGAGAATCATCAACCTGTTCTAGTAAAGCACAGAATAAATGAAGCATTTTATTCATTAAAATGACTGAAATGTGTTTATTCTACTGTGAGATGTTAGTCATGTCATTCTGATCTGTTGTTGTTTATAGAGATGTACGCTCAGAGGAGGGTGCGAGAGGTGAGTCTGATATCACATGACAGCTGGAGATCATGGTGCCGCATTCATGGCCAAACCATTTCAACATGACCTCTAACACAGTCATTTACAGTTCCATTAATAAACCTTCTGTGTCCTACAGGAAGCTCCAATCGTCCAGCAAGTCCCAAAGATGATTCCACGGGAACATCCGCTGTCTAGTGCCAGTATGTTGCCCGGATCGAAACAGATATAGAACAAAGTTTATTAACGCAAACATTTCGTGAACGGGTGCAAAGTTTTTTGGGGACGGAACAGTTTTGCGCAAAAAAAGCATTGAAATATTATGCAACATTTATCAGGGGAGCGCAAATATTTTGCGAGAGAGCGCAAAAGTTTCTCGGGAATGGAATAGTTTTACGAGAGAAAGCATTGAAATTTAACGCAAAGTTTATCAGGGGAGCGCAAATATTTTGCGAGAGCGCGCAAAAGTTTCTCCAAGAATGGAATAGTTTTACGAGAGAAAGCATTGAAATATTACTCAAAGTTTATTAGGGAAATGTAAATATTTTGCGAGAGCGCGCAAAAGTTTCTCAGGAATGGAATAGTTTTACGAGAGAAAGCATTGAAATTTAACGCAAAGTTTATCAGGGGAGCGCAAATATTTAGCGAGAAAGTGAAAGTTTTGTGAGGGAAAGCAAAAGCAATGAAATAAAACATTTTCCATTCCCATGTCCCGCTAGTAGCTTCATATTAGCATGTTATTAGCTCATATGAACTTTAATTACGTGTTCGATCATGTTTCTGTTGTTTTGTCCGTCCGCCCAGCGTCGTTACGCAAAGCTCTGTCCATCCAGAACCTGACCCAGATCGAGACGCCGTGGGAGGGTGTGACGCTGAACAGGTGTCTGATCGTAGCCATCACCATCCTGCTGCTGAGCTCCGGTTTACAAAGAATACACGGCAAGTGTATTAATGTCAACTACAGGTCCAAATAATCTCATCTGGGGCTCAAATAACTTCTGAGATGTCGGATATCAAAATGATCGACAGGTGTTTTCTCCTCACGCAGAGGCCGTCAGAGGCCGTAAGGATGGGAATGAAGAGCTCTCAGCACTATATGAGAGACACGCTCTGGTTAAAAGAGGGAAAATAACACTGCAAGAGGTGAGAACAAGCACAAACACAAGGCTATAAAGGTATAACGGAGTCTAGCTAGTGCGAATAAACCTCACTCCTCTGATCTCATGGGATGCTCTAGCAACAAATGCTCTAACTTGAATCCTGTTAGAGCGTCCGCCTCCCATGCCAGAGACCCGGGTTCGAGACTCGGGTGGTTCGGGGTTACACCAAGAAATTAATCCTTGATATGAACACTGCAATTTTCACTAATAAAAATGTTAATTCTTGATATCAATAATTATGTAAACACTTGGAGAGATTGGATTTTTTGGTGTCAAGAATTAAATTTCAACTAGAAAAACTGTAGTTCCCGATATCTGTAATTGCATTTGTACTAGTGAAATATCACCATAAGTTCACAATTATTAATAATTGTTAATAATTATTATTACACTATGTTATTTTGTACATGGTAATGGACTATTTTTCTTATCAGACGCCAACATACTGATAAAATAATTTAAACTCTAATTGTTATATCCCATCTCTGTGTTTATTTATGTGGTGAGCTGGAGTGTAATAAACAGGATAATGTACAGTTAATGATTATTCATTACATAGTTATAGAAACACAGTACAGATTTCTCAAAATAATATCTGTATGTATAAATAGTAATCATTTATGCTCATAGCCGGACACTTCCCTATGGGACATGTTGTTCTGGTGGATTGATGATGATGATGATGATGAAGGCAAATCCAAGAGAGGGACTCGTGAAAGAGTTTCCAGGAGCCTCAGACACCGGACCGCTCCAAACCTCAAGCTCCTGAAGAAGAGAGAGACTAAATTCCCTGAGCGCAGAGGAAGAGGAAGACGAGAAGTGGACGAGATTAAAGAAAGACGGACAAGACAGAAAGAAAAAGAGATGAAAGTCAAAAAGAAGGTGGAGGAAGAAAAGGAGGACGACATAGAGAAGGTGAAGAAACCAAAGAAAGAGAGCAAGAAGAAACCTAAGAAAGAGTGAAAGCAGTGACGTAAAGATGAAGAAAGTGCTTAATTGTCGTGAAAAAGTCAATCTCAATGCTGCTTTTCTTTTGATTATCGGATGAATTATAGGATTCACTTTCAAATCCGATACATTAAACTGTATAATTTGGTGCTTTCTGTTTTTGCTTTGTAAAATATTGACAGCGCAACCGTTAACCCCTTCAGCGCCTTTGTTGCGAGTTCAATACATTAAAGTAACAAGCATCAATACTTCAAGTCCAGCAGCGTCTTTTGGATGTTTAAGTCTGTATTGTGTGCAAAAGTAAAGCTTTTTTAAAATGTAAACAGCGTTTTTCTCTTGAGCTCTTTATAAAACCACTGTATTTATATGTTCTCCTAACAATATTGTTACTTGTTTTTAAAATCCCAGGAGCTTCAAACACCTTATCAAACACCAAACACAATGTATGGCAGACCGAAAGGGACAAAAACACATGAATTTTAACACGTTGACACACGTGAAAGTAGCATTAAAGGGTTAGTTCGCCCAAAAATGAAAATTATTCCATTTATTTGATTCACTCTCATGTCTTTCTACACCCGTAAGATCTTCGTTCATCTTCAGAACACAAATGAAGATATTTTTGATGAATTCAGTGAGTCTCTATTGACAGAAAGATACTAAAACATATTTAAAACAGGTCATGTGACGACAGTGGCTCAACCTTAATATTATAAAGCGACGAGAATACTTTGTGCGCCAGAAAGACAAAATAACGACTTTTCAACAATGTCTAGTGATGGACGATTCCAAAACACTGATTCATGAAGCGTCACGAATCTTTTGATTCGAATCGCATCACGCAAACATTTGAAATTTCGAATCGCTGATGACGTAACGAAGCCTCGTTTACTGAAATCACGTGATTTTGGCGCCGATTCGAATGATAAAGCGCATAAATGATATCCAAACTCACATTAGACGCTTTTGACGTTAAATAAAGCGCATTAACAGACCCGAGATTATCATCATACTTTTAGCCGCGACGTCGCAGGAAAATAGATCGCATCTCTGTCACTGCTAGTTAGGATAAAAACTCAGATACCTTTTATCACAGATTGAAAATCCTTTTTTTTTGTTGTAATATTGCTGTATTTATTCTAAATGATTTATCGGTGCACATCATGATTGTTTTAAATTCATATTCCTTGTCATCTTCAATCAGAATAACTCTTCTCTGATGAGGGCGGGGCCACCTGTCACTCACATGAGATCCACCAATAGCAAACCACAACCATCCAATCAACTCCCACAGACACAATCAAGCCCCGCCCACATTTGTTTCATTTAGATATACGTCACAACAGAGAAGAAAAGACTAGCACAAGTTCCATTTCATGTTGATTTTAAAGATGTTTTAATAATAAAAAAAAAACATAAAAATAACATTTGTCTGAGATCCTCTTTGATGAAGTCTCAACATCAGTATAAATTCACAAAACTACATATGTTGAGGGTCAAGCACCAGGAACGCTGGTTTACAAACGTGTCCGTGTGCGTCTACGGAAATCATTTACAGAGACGGTCACGGATGTCCGGCATTGGGTGGCATCCCGTCGGAGGGGAGCGGCGGCCTCAGGTGAGGGGGCAGGGCACCTGGAGGCGGCATTTGCGGGGGCATGTGATGTGGGACGGGGGCTCCGGGCGGCAGAGGGGGCATTCCTGGGATTCCTCCAGGTGGCGGCGGCGGCATGGAGTCACCGAGCGGACGCGGGCCGAGTCCAGTGATCAGCGAGGGTGGACGCTTCACGCCGACTGGCGCTCCCTGTCCCGGTGGAGGGGGCATGGCTTTCTCCATCTTAAAGTGAAACTGCAGGAAAAACTGGAAGAGAAGGAGAGATTGAGCACAGAGAGACGGCTAAAATACGCTAAAATAGTATAAAGGGGCGGGACATTTCCCAAACACAACACACTGCTCCAGCCGACCAATCAGAGCACAGTGTGCTTTTCAGAAGGATAGGAAGTAAACAGAGCGTTCCTGACAGACTGGGAAGAGAGGAGCTGCAACAACATCAAGACTTTGTATTTATAAAATAAAAATAAAATTTGACAATTTAATAAAATATGGTTAGGAGATACTGTACTGGAACATAGTGATGGACCTTCATTTGATAATAAGAACGTGTGTCAGTATATAAACTTTCTTTTTTTTTTTATCCATTCTCACCTGTTTTGTTTCCCTGTTCCAGTGCGTCCAAAAACGAGTCTCGGCTTTGTCGATCTCTCGACTGGGGACCTGAAGATGCGACAGGAGCAAAAAACACATTTAAAAAAACTCACATTTTAAATTGTATTTTTAAAACATGCCTACTTAAATTAATCTTTAAATGTCATTGTGTGTTTTAAAGACACATTTAAAGACATGATAGTTTCTATTGATTTCTATAGAAATAACTGCTGTTATTTTCATGTATCGGATTACATGAAAAACACACAAATGTAGTCAATTTTTTTTTTTTTTTTGCACATTGTAATGGACTTTTTCTTAACGGAAACTTAAAATTCTAAAATCATGTCATTCTAGAATAATGAGTTATTTTAATCTTTCCTAATAATAAGACAACAATAATTTAAATCAGTAAAGTCTACATCATCTCTTCTAACACTAAAAAATTATAATAAATGAAATAATAAAACTCATTACACTTGGACATTGTTTGGTGAGGCTGCTGCATTTTAAACATCACAACAATCAGTGTTAAGAATAACATCACAAATAACTTGAGTAATGTAATCGGATTACTTTTAAAAAAGTAACGAGTAAAGTGACACGTTACTTAATTTACAACAAAGTAGTAAAGTTACTTTTTCAAATAAGTAATGTGCAAGTTATTGCAATATTGTAACGCATTACTGACTGACAACAAATCTAAAGCGCTTTATTTGGTCATTGATTAAACTTGTTCCACACGACAGATGTTTGATTGGACAGACCTTGAACGCGATGGTTTCATACGGCTCGGCGGCGAACAGCAGATACTGCCAGCGACGGTCCGGAGGTTCGATTCTCTGCTCATAAGCGGACATGAAGCGATGCCTCGGCCCGATGCCTTCCGCGATCTCTGGGTAATCGATCTGAAAAACAAGGACCCCGTTCACGTCGTCAATAAAGGTTTGCAGATCAAGAAACGCTCTGAAATTCAATGCTCTAGAATCAACGTCAACCCTGAACAGACCAAAACATCCGGTTCCTCAGAGTCAGACAGGAAGAACTGTGCATGTTACAACTGTGTCAACTAGTTTGTTATACAGCAAGAGAAGTTAAAACTAGTTTGACCAAGTAACTATTAATCAAGAGGTAATCAGACTTACTTTCCCTGTTGAAATCAGACAGATCTACTTCTGGATTTGACTTTTAAAAAAAAAAAAAAAAAAAAAAAAAAAAAAACTGGACTTACCTGGAAAAGCAGACTCTGCTGTCCGACTTCTGGATCCCTTTGTTTGGTGACTATGAAAGAAAATAAAACACAGGCACACTTGTTAATGAATGAATGAGATCTGTACTGGGTTCCAGACGATTTTGAACAAATTTCCACGACTGTCTAGTCGTTTGTGATCATTTTATAGACGTTGCTTCCTTAGAACTTCATTTACACTAGAGATTAGCTGATGCCGATACCAAATTATTAAGAATGATATTCTCAGTGGGAAAAGGGTGGCTTGTCCTCTTCACGTTGGTGGAGCGCTCCTGCCTCCAGTGGAGATCAAGTGTCTTGGGGTTTTGTTGAGGGAAGGAAGGAGCGTGAGGTGGACGGACGGATCGGTGCAGCTTCTGATGGTGAAGAAGGAGCTGAGCTGCAAGGCGAAGCTCTCGATTTATCGGTCAATCTACGTTCCTACTCTCACCTATGGTCATGAGCGAAAGAATGAGATCCCGGATACAGGCGGCCGAAATGAGCTTTCTCCGCAGGGTGGCGGGACGCTCCCTTAGAGTTAGGCTGAGGAGCTCAAAGTAGATCCTTCACATCGAGAGTCAGCTGAGGTGGCTCGGGAATCTGTTTCAGATGCCTCCTGGACGCCTCCCTAGGGAGGTGTTCCGGGCATGTCCCACCGGGAGAAGGCACCTGGAGAGACTATGTCTCTCGGCTGGCCTGGGAACGCCTCGGTGTCCCCCGGAAGAGCTGGAGGAAGTGTCTGGGGAGAAGGAAGTCTGGGAATCTCTGCTCAGACTGCTGCCCCCGGATAAGCGGTGGAAAATGAATGAATGAATGAATGGAGTGAATGAATGAATGAAAGAAAGATATCTGCCGATAACCAATTAGTCCGAATATCTAATGATGCCAATAAGCAATTACTCACAATGATATCTACCAATCCCAATCACCGATTGTTTTTTTTTTTTAAATGATCTCAACCAATGCCGATAGTATGGTTTTCTTAAAGAAAAAAAATCTTTCCCAAATACTGCTGCAAATTATACAGGGAACCCACTCCTTTGGGTATATAACTATAATATTAGGGGTCAAAATTGATGTGTTTTGTGCTATACGGACCAGGCCTGTTCTAAAAATAGCGCTTGTGAGCTGCGTCTGAAATTAAATTTTATTCTGTTGCTATTCTTTTTTTTAATCACACTTGCATTTATATACATTTAAAAATGACAATATCTTAAAAATATGTTCATTATACTTGAGTTTAGATGAACTCTGACCTAATCTAGTTCAAAAGTATTTTTGCGTGAGAAAAACCAGCGCTCGTGTACGGAACGCCAAAAGGGTCAAATTTCGCCACTAACCGAACGGCGTTTAAGACGAAAGTACGGCGTTCTGTCCATATTACGCCGTCTTTTCGTCTTAAACGCCGTTCGGTTAGTCGCGAAATTTGACCCTTTTGGCGTTCCATACTCCTGGAGAGTGAGCTAGCGGGCGCGTGCGCAATGAAAATCGTTCCTTGCCCCAAAAACATGGCATAAAAAAGGAAGAAAACAACGATTTATTTAAAAATATGTACGTTGATTTTTCTAACTTTTTGAAACAACACAGTTCATGATTCGTTCAAAGGGTTCGTCAGTGGCAAGTGAACATGGGACGTTTTTCCTATGAAATGCAGTGATGCAAGTCATCCTCTAAAAATGTAACAATTACTGAGATTAAAGTGCTGAATATTGATATCGGTTTCTTTGATAATGATTGTGAGAAATAATTACTTGATGAGTGTCTTGACATAGATGAGTATTATTGATATTATATAACTAAAGGCAAACTGAGAAGAGAACGCCATTGAGCATCTGAACTTTATGATAAAAGGAAACAGAACTTGAAAGATTTGAGACTTTGTTTCTTATAACAAGTGATAGAAGGTGCTAGAAATAATAACTTAAGTTAGCCAATTATAATATTTAATGTATTTAACAGTATCTAATGAAGCGAACGAATGAGATGGAATCATTCATAAACATTTTGCTCATGTTTTATGAATGAGGCTCAGTGATGTCACACCTTTATAGCCCGGTCTGCCAATCTTGACAAACTTCTTCACTTCAACCTTGACCTTCTCTGGGGCAGGTTGTGCCGGGGCGTCCTTCGCCTCTTTTGCGGCTCGTCTCGCTCTAAAACAGAAAAGCGCACGACTCCGTGAGTTCCTGCTCGATATCCTGATAATGACGTGTAAATGCTGCACTTACAGGTTAGACTGGTGCTTTTTGCCTTGTGTGTGAGCGAGATAACTGCCCTAGAAGAGAAAAATCACACACAATTCACATTTAAAAGGTGAACAAAACACATTCAAGTTCACGAAGCGCATTAACGTTGGCCTGACCTCGTTATTGTGAAGCGTCAGACACAGTTTACACTCGTAAGAGCCCAAGTGGTTTTTCATGAAGTATGGATCTTTATTGATGTCTATCGTCTCCAGCGCGAGCTGCCGCAGTCGCTCGCGCCGGTCTCGGTTGCTCTCGGACGACGAGGCGACGCCGCCGCTGCCCGTTTTCCCTCCTGCTCGGTGTTGGAAATCCATGATAGCGGATCCTCACGGTACTGCTGCTGAAACCAGCAAAGACACACTTAAACTCAAAACTTCAGGCACAGTCCACTGCACCAGGAATACAATACTTATATACACTATAATAAACAAAAAACAGTATGTGATAAAAGTACTATGAGTATATGGGCTGCATCCATAATTGCATACTTCCATACTATACAGCATTTAAAAATAATGTGGCAAAAGTAGTATGTCCGAATACATGGGCTGCATCTGAAATCGCATAGTTCACTACTATTTAGTATGAGAAAAACAGTATGTGAAAAAAAGTATGTCCGAATACATGGGCTGCATCTGGAATTGCATACCTCCCTACTATATAGTATGCAAAAAAAACAGTATGACAAAAGTAGCAAGTCCAAATACAAGGGGTCCGTCTGAAATCGCATAGTTCACTACTATCTAGTATGCAAAAAAACCAGTATGACAAAAGTAGCAAGTCCGAATACAAGGGGTCCGTCTGAAATCGCATAGTTCACTACTATATAGTATGCAAAAAAAACAGTATGACAAAAGTAGCAAGTCCAAATACAAGGGGTCCGTCTGAAATCGCATAGTTCACTACTATATAGTATGCAAAAAAACAGTATGACAAAAGTAGCAAGTCCAAATACAAGGGGTCCGTCTGAAATCGCATAGTTCACTACTATATAGTATGCAAAAAAAACAGTATGACAAAAGTAGCAAGTCCGAATACAAGGGGTCCGTCTGAAATCGCATAGTTCACTACTATCTAGTATGCAAAAAAACCAGTATGACAAAAGTAGCAAGTCCGAATACAAGGGGTCCGTCTGAAATCGCATAGTTCACTACTATCTAGTATGCAAAAACACCAGTATGACAAAAGTAGCAAGTCCGAATACAAGGGGTCCGTCTGAAATCGCATAGTTCACTACTATATAGTATGCAAAAAAACAGTATGACAAAAGTAGCAAGTCCAAATACAAGGGGTCCGTCTGAAATCGCATAGTTCACTACTATCTAGTATGCAAAAACACCAGTATGACAAAAGTAGCAAGTCCGAATACAAGGGGTCCGTCTGAAATCGCATAGTTCACTACTATAAAGTATGCAAAAAAACAGTATGACAAAAGTAGCAAGTCCAAATACAAGGGGTCCGTCTGAAATCGCATAGTTCACTACTATATAGTATGCAAAAAAAACAGTATGACAAAAGTAGCAAGTCCAAATACAAGGGGTCCGTCTGAAATCGCATAGTTCACTACTATATAGTATGCAAAAAAAACAGTATGACAAAAGTAGCAAGTCCAAATACAAGGGGTCCGTCTGAAATTGCATAGTTCACTACTATATAGTATGCAAAAAAACAGTATGACAAAAGTAGCAAGTCCAAATACAAGGGGTCCGTCTGAAATCGCATAGTTCACTACTATCTAGTATGCAAAAACACCAGTATGACAAAAGTAGCATGTCCGAATACAAGGGGTCCATCTGAAATCGCATAGTTCACTACTATCTAGTATGCAAAAAAACCAGTATGACAAAAGTAGCAAGTCCGAATACGTGGGCTCTATGCGAAATTGCATACCTCCCTACTATTTAGTATGGCAAAAACATTGTGAAAAAAAGTATGTCCGAATACATGGACTGCATCTGAAATTGCATACTTGCCTACTAAATAGTATGCAAAAAAACCAGTATGACAAAAGTAGCATGTCCGAATACAAGGGGTCCATCTGAAATCGCATAGTTCACTACTATCTAGTATGCAAAAAAACCAGTATGACAAAAGTAGCAAGTCCGAATACATGGACTCAATCTGAAATCGCATAGTTCACTACTATATAGTATACAAAAAAAAAAAAACAGTATGACAAAAGTAGTATGTCCGAATACATGGGCTGCATCCAAAAGCACATAATTACCTACTATATAGTATGTGAAAAAAACAGTATGTGGCAAAAGTAGCGTATTGAAATACAGAAACTGCATCCAAAATCGCATACTTCCCAACTCTATAGAATGCGAAAAGCAGTATGTGACAAAATAAGTTTGTCTGGATTCACAATACTCATAAAAGTGTAGGCAAAAAATACCCTGATGACCTTCTACCGCCGAGATTATGAAGTATGCATACGATGGACCCTTTACTATCCCATGATGCCACGGGAGAGGATATGTGGATGCCAGTAAAGCGACGCACCTGAGGCTGGAAGGTCACGTGATAACGACAAATGAAGTACGTCTGAATTATATTCATACTACACACTCATACTATATTTTTTAGGGGCTGTTAAGTAATTATTTATTCAAAATAAATGCTTTACTATCCCATGAGGCCACGGCGAGGATTTGTGAAAGGCGATGGAAGCGAGTTTGAGTACGTCACGTGACAGTAACAAGATGGCGGATGTCGTGCGTACAAATTTCATTAATACTACACAAACTCATACTATATAGAACGTACTTTTTAAATAAAAGAGAAGAGCTTTACGATTATTGTACATTATTTAGCTAAATGGTAAAGGTCTGAGAGAGTGGAAAACAGTAAAAAAAAAACATTGATTGTTTTTAGAGCAAGAAACCTGACATAAAATGAATAAAAAACAATACGATGGCATTTGAGATTACATGCAAGTTTAAGTTATCAATCAAAATAAAATATAACGATGCCTGCAAAACATTAAATGATATATAAATATATATATATAACATAATAATGTGTAAAAGAGCTGCACTTTCAATGAACAATAACAAACGCCCAAAGCTTATTAAAAGACTGTCTCAGTTTAGTGTTATCGCTCTTTTAATAGTGTAAATAAGTATCATTTTGATCGCAAAACATCTTGAAAACATTTTACCTCACGTCCAGATCACGCTCGCCGCCGTCGCAGATGTACCGCGCACGCGCGACGAGTGACGCACTTCCTGCTCCTGTTATGTTTGACACGCAAAACTTTATTGATAAAAGTGCAGTAGCTGTCACAAGTGTCCGTTTTTCATTAGAAAAACACACAGACATATATGACATCAATGTGTATGTCTATGGGATGCACAAAAAGACACACATCGCCAGGTTTTACTTAAAAAAAGCGACAAGGCGTATTTTAAAACAGCAAAATCACCTTCAAAACGCTAAATATTTTAATCAACATTAACCTGGTTTTGTGATTATTATTATTATTACTACTACTATTATTTTAAAGATTTAAAAAGTGCCCATTATAGATTTGTGTCGTTTTAGGCGGCAAATCAGCGCCCTCTGTCGGTTGCATGTGGTCAGTTCCTCCAGCTTGTTTTGGGTGTGTGTGTGTGTGTGTGTGTTTAGTATATGACACGCTTGATTCAGCACACCGCAGTATGACTGACAGTCCGGATGATCTGACTCTGATGCTAGCTGGGATGAAACCTGCCGTTTAAAGTCCTAAAATGCGATTCAATGAGACGAAACTGCTGTCAAAGAGCTAAAAATGCGATTCAACGAGAAGGAGCTGGTGTTCCTGAGCCGCCAGCCGTCAGAGAGAGCGGCCGAGCTGGGCATGAGAGGCCCGAAGAAAGGAGATGGTGAGAGGCGATCATATCATCTGCGTACACTCGCGATTATCTCTAAAACATCGCGTCTAATCCGCGAGACGCGAGAAAATAAACCTAATCAACGACGGATCGATCGATGTTTTGATTCGAAATAGCGTACTACTCGTACTATTTACGTCTTGTGAAGATGTGACAGAAATAGTATGCTATTCCGTTAAGGCTCTAGTGTTCGTACTCCATCTGCGAGTCACATGACCTTCACGACGCGCGCTCTGATAGGCGGCTGCTTCATTTGCATAAAGCCGTTGATCGCCTCAGTATCGCTTCAGCGGTTTTAACTAAAAACGGAAAACTTTCTATGCCGTTTGACGATTCATTTACATGACAGTTTTGCTAAAGTGCAAGTTTTAGAAAACGATACCATTATCATCTCTTTGAAAACTCAAAAAACACAAATGTGTATGCTTATTTCACTGTATAAGAGCGTTGAAAAGTGACTAGCCTAACATGTGTAATGCATTTTTAGTCGTTTTCCGAGTTGTCGTCTGCACGAATAACGCAAAGTACAAACTTTTTCCGTGTTTAGGACATCGTTGTCTCGTGCGAACGTACCTTGAGAGATGAAATTTGAAATTGTCTCGACGGGAACAAAGTGTAAGAAAACAACAAAACATAAGTTCGTTGTCTGTACTTATGCGCGACGTACTCAACCATGATTTTTATAAGGTTATTTTGTCATTCAACGTGGGTCTGATAGCCCCTCCCCCTCCGTCACGTAATCGAATACTTCCCTACTTTTTAGAAATGTGAAAAACAATACGACAAAAGAGTACGCATGACGTACACTTTACTATCCCATGAGGCCACGGGAGAGGATTTATGAATGCCGGTGAAGCGACACAACTGACACTGGTAGGTCATGTGACGGTAACAAAATAGCGGAATCTTTATACTCATACTATATAGATTATACTTTTTTAATGGTCACGAAGAAAATTCAAATATAGTACCTACTCCGTATGTGATTTCGAACACACTGAATGAAGTGTCCAACATTCGACGCTTTGTTTTTCGTATCGGAATCGACTTGAGCGTTACAGCGGCAGACGACTGTGTGGATGCCAATGTAATTAATGTTATATTTATAGTTATTGCTCTTAATCGGACAAGGATTTAATCGTTAGGGTTAGGTTTAGTCACATGACCTCCGCTACGCAAACTTCAATAGATAGTTGCCGAATTTGTATGAAGTTGATCTCCGTTTAACTTCAAATTAAAATTTATAATGAAGCTGTCATAAGGCAACAACATTGTAATACTAACAACATGATCAATGAAACTGACAGGCTACGCGACAAATTTATTAAATTTGTTTTAATCAATACAGTTGTCAGAATGAAACGAAACTACATCACCCTGTTATAATTAATGATGGTGTTTTTACCCAACGCAATCAAAACTGACATGAATTTAATCGCTGTTAGTCGGTACAAAAGCGTCAGGAAGCTGATCATGTGACATCCACTACGTGCACTCCCATTGGCTGTTGCCAAATTGATCGCGTCGTCTCAACTCTCCATCATTCATAATATATGTTATAGACTATAATAATAATAATAATAAGTAAAAACATAGTAAAACAACAATACAAGCTACTAAAAATATGTAAACTAGCAGATAAAAGTGCACTAAAGAGGAAGTTTTATGTAAGATTCGTCTCGACCAGTTTTGGAGATGAGGCGTAACCGAGTTGAACTTAACTCTCTTTTGTTTCTCTCCACAGTTGTGAAGAAGCGTCTAGTGAAACTCATCGTTAATTTCCTGTTTTACTTTCGGACCGACGAGGACGAGGTGAGTGCGGTGAGAGCGTCTGATCTGAATCTCGACGCCGTCACATTCATTTCAGTTCGATTTGCTTGTGTGTTTTCAGCCCATCGGCGCTCTGCTGCTGGAACAGTGTCGCGTGGAGAGAGAAGACGATCATGTTTTCTCTATCGGTAAGATCACAGATTCACACGTCTGTGTGTTTGTGGTTTTACAGTTCTCTGTATCGCTTCCTTATTTGACTCTGTAAAGATTAATACCCAGTCTTGATGTTGTTTCTGTGCTCTACTAGACTGATTATTTTCCTCATTGTGCAGCGCCTCTCTTCCCAGTCTGTCAGGAACGCTCTGTTTACGTCCTGTCTCTATGAAGCCCCTCCTTCTGAAAAGCACACTGGGCTCTGATTGGTCGGCTGGAGCAGGGTGTTTGGGGAAATGTCCCGCCCCCTTACCACAACCGCCACTCTAACTCACTCAACCAGGCCCCGCCCCTTTATTCTGCGTATTAATTATGGAATATTGTGAAGAAAAGTCTCTGATTTAGAGAAGAACTCTTGTTTGCTTTTTCATCCTCCGACAGCAACATTAAAGAAAGATAAACGTTTAATAGATGTGACCTCACTCACGGCGGTTCTTGTTGTTTTCCAGTGTTCCTGGACGAGGCCGAGAGGAAGTATTTGTTTGAATGCGATTCTCAGGAACAGTGTGTTGAATGGATCGACGCCATCATTAAAGCCAGGTGTGTGACGCTGACGTTACCCATCATCCTGTGCGTTTCCTGATTCATAACCGTAATCTGCTTCTGTCTCACAGTTATGAATTCATGCGCAAGAACCTGATCTACTACCGCACTGAAATCCATCGACTGACCGGAAAGGTGAGAGGATCGATCCTAGATTACAATCATATACGACATAATAGAGCTGCACGATTCTGGATCAATTGAGAATCGCAATGGTTTTTTTTTTGTTGTTGTTTAAAATATTCTGAATTGACAATCTTGATCTAAACAAAATAACATGTCATTTACTAGAGCTTCTGACAAAATATTAATTGGTGCAGTCTATTTAAAATCTATTTAAGTGATTTCAATTATTTAAAAACAAAATGTTTGAATGAATGATTCAATGACTCACTCATAAATGGTTCACGTTTCATTACTGGACAAATCAGCGTTTTGGAACAAATTTCTTGAATGAATGATTCAATGACTCACTCAAATACTTCACTTGTTTCATTACTGGATGAATCAGTGCTTTATAATGAATCTCTTGAATGAATGATTCAATGACTCACTCATAAATGGTTCACCTTTCATTACTGGACGAATCAGCGTTTTTTAACAAATCTCTTGAATGAATGAATGATTCAATGACTCACTCATATAGTTCACGTTTCATTACTGGACAAATCAGCGTTTTGGAACAAATTTCTTGAATGAATGATTCAATGACTCACTCATAAATGGTTCACGTTTCATTACTGGACAAATCAGCGTTTTGGAACAAATTTCTTGAATGAATGATTCAATGACTCACTCAAATACTTCACTTGTTTCATTACTGGATGAATCAGTGCTTTATAATGAATCTCTTGAATGAATGATTCAATGACTCACTCATAAATGGTTCACCTTTCATTACTGGACGAATCAGCGTTTTTTAACAAATCTCTTGAATGAATGAATGATTCAATGACTCACTCATATAGTTCACGTTTCATTACTGGACAAATCAGCGTTTTGGAACAAATTTCTTGAATGAATGATTCAATGACTCACTCATAAATGGTTCACGTTTCATGACTGGACGAATCAGCGTTTTTGAACAAATCTCTTGAATGAATGATTCAGTGACGCACTCAAATACTTGTTTCATTACTGGATGAATCAGTGCTTTATAATGAATCTCTTGAATGAATGATTCAATGACTCACTCATAAATGGTTCACGTTTCATTACTGGACGAATCAGCGTTTTGGAACAAATTTCTTGAATGAATGATTCAATGACTCACTCAAATACTTCACTTGTTTCATTACTGGATGAATCAGTGCTTTATAATGAATCTCTTGAATGAATGATTCAATGACTCACTCATAAATGGTTCACCTTTCATTACTGGACGAATCAGCGTTTTGGAACAAATTTCTTGAATGAATGATTCAATGACTCACTCAAATACTTCACTTGTTTCATTACTGGATGAATCAGTGCTTTATAATGAATCTCTTGAATGAATGATTCAATGACTCACTCAAATACTTCACTTGTTTCATTACGGGATGAATCAGTGCTTTATAATGAATCTCTTGAATGAGTGATTCAATGACTCACTCATAAATGGTTCACGTTTCATGACTGGACGAATCAGCGTTTTTGAACAAATCTCTTGAATGAATGATTCAGTGACGCACTCAAATACTTGTTTCATTACTGGATGAATCAGTGCTTTATAATGAATCTCTTGAATGAATGATTCAATGACTCACTCATAAATGGTTCACGTTTCATTACCGGACGAATCAGCGTTTTGGAACAAATTTCTTGAATGAATGATTCAATGACTCACTCAAATACTTCACTTGTTTCATTACTGGATGAATCAGTGCTTTATAATGAATCTCTTGAATGAATGATTCAATGACTCACTCATAAATGGTTCACGTTTCATTACCGGACGAATCAGCGTTTTGGAACAAATTTCTTGAATGAATGATTCAATGACTCACTCAAATACTTCACTTGTTTCATTACTGGATGAATCAGTGCTTTATAATGAATCTCTTGAATGAGTGATTCAATGACTCACTCATAAATACCTTTTCATTACTGGATGAATCAGTCTCCACCTGCTGGTGTAACAATGTAATCAAACAGTTGTTACTGTTACTTTCAAGAGGTGATTTGCTCTATTTTGATCACTACTGACTTGATCAGTGTTTACACCCCAGTACTTCTGTGATCATCTGAATTATAATAACAGAAATAATTATTGAAAAGCCAGTGTCATATCAGAACAACAGCTCTCACTGGATCAGAACACAGATCTGAGCGTTCGCTGGGATCGTTCTTGAATGAGGCGAATCAAAGCCGTCATGGGTGTTCGAATCACGATCTTTTAAGCATTAATCATGCAGCTCTAGCACATATTATTGATTCTGAAATGTATTGATCTCCTGCAGGACCCACTGGAGCAGTATGGGATATCAGATGAAGCACGCTTTCAGGTCAACAGTGGTCTTCCTCCTCTGCCTTCTCCTCCCACATGAACGAACTCCTCGTGCTTCACGTGCAATCGTCTGCTTTTTCTGCTGTTTGGGTTTTCTTCTTCTTCTTCTTCTTCTTTTACAGTCTGCCAGTATCCATCACTGTACATTCTGACCTCTATAATTTTTGTATTTTACAGATACGTAATATTACTGTAATGAATGTCTGCTGAGTTTGAGCCCATTGCAATTAAAGGTTCTTTCCGATAGCAAGGTCATCATCGTTCATGAGGACAGACTGAACCGGGTCGTCGTTGATTTCAGCACTTTTGTGATGTTAAAGCGGTTTGTAGTTTTCACGCATGTGAAGTGCACTAAAGAGCTTTTATACTTTGATTTCTTTTCAAAAGCACTGAAGCTTTTTTTTTTGAGATTTTACAGCTTCACTAAAACGTTTCAGCCGCTTGATTTCGTGCCTCTGAATTCGTAAAACGTCTTAAGTCACCCCGAAATCATAAGAAGAAAAAAGAAAATTGTTCTTGTGCAAAGAAAACTAAGCCTCTGTTTGAACTATTAATTTGACATGACAATAAACTCATTTACCCTGCAAACCCTCATTACTGAGAAGCGCTACTATAACAATTTAAGTCATTCAATAAATGCAATAAATTGTCAATGCAAACAACTAAATGTAGACTTTATGCAAAATGGTTTTTATTTTGATTCTGTGGTGACGTCTGACTTTCACGTGTTTAAACATCATGGATTTAATAGCAGATTTAATCCGTTCGAGAGGATTTTTGTTGAACTGTCAGAGTCTCATAAAGGGCATTGAAAAGCAAAACATGAGGAAACGACTTGAACTGCTTTCCATTTCATTTGAACCCTTTGTGTCTGTAACTTTACATCTGTTTAAGCGATGAAGCTGTAATACAGGCCTTAAAAGAGTATGAGCGCATCAGAATGTGAGGTTTATGAATGTTTTAAGCTTTCAATCTTTCTCTCGTGCACATGAAATGATTCCTTCTGTCATTTAGATTTCAAAATGTATATATGTTCCTCATTTCAATCTTATTTTTTGTTAATAAACCTCTTTTAAAAGATAGCGGTGCAGTCTCTTCTTTCCAAAAAGTGCGAGGAAATGTTAATATTAGCACGTTATAATTATGCACCCGTCGTTTGGGTCGGAAAAATCATCTTGTTTTCCCTTTGAATTAAGCCATTTTGAGCACAAACTCACTTCATTTTGATAAACAAGGCATAATAATATCTTCAGTCATTTTTCTTCTCTGAATAGAACAAAAGGTTACATTTGTTTACAATCTGAGATTCAAAATCCCCCCGGTTTAAACCTGGAAATAGCCTAAATAAAAAGTCTGAGGACTTTGAAGGTTGTAAAACAAATAAACATTATGACGTAAAAGGAAATTAGCGCTACTTTGATAATTGATCACGTGACTCTACAGTCGCGCAGGTTTTGCAAAAGACACACCAAATACCGAGACATTGTTTTTTTAACGTTTGACTCAAATCATTATGCCGCTATATTATCATTTTAGTAAATTAGAAAATGTGCAAAAAAGCATTTTTTCCACGAGCGATCTATAGCGGAAACATCACGGGAAATTCGGGAGTGACGCATACGCGCAATTTCCCGCCAAAACCATCCCGCCCACTCGCTTATAATAGACTTACCGTAGCGAACCAAGAGCGCTTTTTTTAACGATTGCTGGTGTATTGACTCATTATTTAAATTAATTCTGAACAAAAAGAGATACATATATGCAGCAAAAACGAACTTTTCATATGCAAAAAAAAGGCACAATATAATATGAATGTTGAACTACTGTAGTCACATGACCTGTTCCATGTCTTCAGTAGTTTTCTGGTCAGTGGAGTGTCTTATGGATGTAGAAGGACATGAGGATGAGGTATTAATGCATTTTCAGCTTTAAATCATTCATGTTTCTGGTCTTAATTGTGAACAATTAATCAGTGCATGTTTTCATAAACATTCATGCAAAAAGTCTAATTGAAAATGCAAATAAAACAGTTGCATGCGCTGAGCTCAGTAAACAAACAGACGTATAAGAGAAACTGGTTTATTTGATGTGGGTCCTGAACAGGGAATTGACGCGGTTTCAGTTGTCTGTGACGGAAATACACTTCCTGAACTGAAGTTCCTCACACAGTACATGAAACTAAGTTTGATGGTTAAATAAACACCAAAACAACAAGCACCACAATTCATAACCCACTGTACCTCCACAACGTGACTGATGTATTAAACTGGATGTTTCATGGAGAACTTTATACTGGATTATATGGATGGGGAATTTTGTTGGGTGATGAAGTGCCTCTATACAGTTGCATATAGTAAACTTTATTTCTATGACATGTAAGGGTGTAATATACTTGGTTCTTAATAATAATAATAATAATAATAAAACATTCCATTCAAAAAGTCCCTCCCGCTGATTAAAATCCATCTGCGCAGCAAAAAATGATTTGTCTTGTTTTCCAGCACAAACATTCTTCAATCAAGATACATTTACATGGAGGAGAGAAATGACTGAAGATATTAAGAGTCGTTTCATGAAAAATGTATGAAGTAGGGCTGAGATGCAATTAATCGCAATCGCAATTTGAGCACATGCCATTTCTAAATCGCACAAGTCTGCAATTTTATTTATATTTTAATTGAGAATACTGCGCCGTTACTGTGCGCATGTTTAAGATGTGAACCAATCAGAGCTCAGCACCGATGAGAACAAAGCAAAGCGGGAGAACAGAACAGGCAAACGGGAGGAAAGAGGAAAAAATATGGATGCGGTTCAGAATAAAAAAGAGAAATTCAACATCCGTCGTTTGAGAGAGTTTTGGAGTCAAACGCTGGACAAAAGACGCCGACTCACACTTATTTCACACAAGTTTCTGTATGAGAAATGTAAGGCGGCGTTGAATACGAGTTTAAGCAGGAGAAATAATCCTCATTTATTTGATGTTGTGTGTTTTTAAGACACAGTTTTGATTATCAACAGTGTTTCTTCATTCACTGAAACACAGTTTTGAAGTCACTTATTATGACTGGAAGTTCAGGTTCGTTCACCTTCATTTATTTGATGTTGTCAGTTTTAAAGATTACAGTTTTGTTCATGAAGCTGTAAATACAGTTCCTTCACTGTGAAACATTTTGTTCTGCACTTCTTGTGCTCTGAATACATTCACAATGAAGCGTGTTTGAAAAAGCAACAACAATCACCAAAATTGCAAAATAAATCGCAATTGCAATATTCATTAAAAAAATCGCAGTGTGATTATTTTGTCCGTATTGCACAGCCCTAGTGTGAAGTTGTGCTTATAACAAGAACAAATATCTGATAGAGGAGTTTCCCTTTGAATTGAGATCTTTTGTTCTGACCACTTTGTTGCTTTAAGCACAAACTCACTCAATATCGTCAGTCATCTTGATTTAAGAATGTTTAGATGTTTGTGCTGGAAAACACATCCGTTTTTCCTCTCAGGTGACGGTTCGCACTCGAGCGATGAAGAGCGCCGCGGCGGCGTCTTCAAACTCCTGCGCGTCCATCGTGGGACCGTCCTGCTGTTTCCCGGGATGAGCCTCCGCCATGGCCTGCGCCACTTTCGCGGGAGAGATCTTGGCACTGGCCTCCAGGTACCGCGCCACGTCCGCTCCGTCCGCCGTCTCCAGCGCCTCCCGGAGGGTCGCGAGCACCGCCTGGCACAGCGTCCTCTCGGCCGGTCTGTCCGGCGCGCTCGCCACCGCCGCGTACAGACACTGAGACTTCCGGATGTAGTCGGCGAACACGGAGCAGGTCAGCACGCCCTGCCGGAAGAGCTCGAAGGGCACGGACTCGTATTCGTGGCACTGGATGCGGCGCAGGAGCGGGGCGGCGGTGGTGCCGGAGAGACCGCCCTCGCTGCACAGGCACTGGAGCGTCTCCGAGTACAGACGCCCGCGGACGCCTCCGACGCCGCGCTGACGCCGACCGCACTGGGTCAGCAGCTCGTACGCCACACGGATGTTGCTGTTGAACGCTGACCTGCAGGGGAGGAGAGAGAGAAGGAGCTCAAACTCCATCTAAACGAGGAAAACACACTGGAGCAATAAAAATAATGAAATAAAATAATATAATAAAATTATATATATATAATGCAAAATAAAAAGAAATCTCATGACTGGAAAAAGATTTTAGAGATATATAAAAATAATAAAATAAAGCAAAAAAAACTTCACCATGGCTTAAAAAAATAAAAATATTATTGAAATTAAATTAAATAATAAGAATAATAATAAAGCAAAAAGGAGATCTCTCATAGCCTAAAACATATAAATAAAAGCAATCATAAAATAAAGCAAAAATAAATAAAATAAAACTCCTCCATCATGACTTAAAAAGATAATTAAAGAAGTAAAATAATAATAAAGCAAAAACATTAAAGAAACCTTGTGGCTTAAAAGACAATCACAATAATAAAAATAAAACAAAAAACATGGTTTAAAAATATAATGAATTATATTAAATAAAATATTTAAATGTTTAAAAAGATAATGAAATATAAATAATAATAATTACTAAATTAAAAAAAGCTGTTTTTGGCTTAAAATAAATAAATAATATCAATAATAAAAAAAAGAGGTAAAAGAAACTTCCACACCATGGCTTAAAACAATGATAAAATATGATTAAAAATAATTATATATATATAATTTTTTTAAAATCATATTTAATCATACATGATAAAATTTATATTTATATCATGTATATCATTCAATCATATATGATTAAAACTATATATATATATATATATATATATATATATATAATATATATATATATATATATATATATTTATATTTATTTATTTATTTTTTCATATTTTATACCATGCTGTAAAAGTAAGTAATAAGAAACTACAAAATAATGTCAGATCTGTGCGAGTGATATATATATATATATATATATATATATAAAATCATATTTAATCATACATGATAAAATTTATATTTATATCATGTATATCATTCAATCATATATGATTAAAACAATATATATATTTATTTAATTATTTTTTCATATTTTATAGCATTCTGTAAAAGTAAGTAATAAGAAATTACTAAATAATGTCAGACCTGTGCTAGTGATATATATATATAATTTTAAAAAAAAATCCTATTTAATCATACATGATAAAATGTATATTTATATCATGTATATCATTCAATCATATATGATTAAAACTATATATATATATATATATATATATATATATATATATATATTTTTTTTTTTTTTCATATTTTATACCATGCTGTAAAAGTAAGTAATAAGAAACTACAAAATAATGTCAGATCTGTGCTAGTGATATATATATATATATATATATTATTTTTTTTTTTAAATCATATTTAATCATACATGATAAAATGTATATTTATATCATATATATCATGTATATCGTTCAATCATTTATGGTTAATTTTTTTTTTTTTCCCTTTTCATATTTTATAGCATGCTGTAAAAGTAAGTAATAAGAAACCACAAAATCCATCCAGACCTGTGCGAGTGATGAGCCAGACTCAGGTGCCACAGCGCGCGACTCACAGCCTGATGCTCCGATCCTCCGTCTTCAACCTCCGACGACAGATGCGCGAAGTGTTCGGCCAGGAAGCCGACGGGGTCCTCCGGCCTGGACTCGACGAGTTTGAGCAGAGCCCCCCGGAGCAGCGCGCTGACCCCCGCCTGACACACAAACTCTCGGTCGCTCTCGCATTTGGCAGACGCGGAGTCCGACATCACGGCGCCCGCGCGACGCTTCTCCGCCATCGCACTCTGACGCGTCTCCCTCTACACCACCATTTTAAAATATGAATATGATCTGCAGAAACGATCCGATCATACAAACGGTCCAAATACAGTTGCTATGGACACATGATGATGATGACGGTGACGCAGCAGGTCAGCTGACCAGCGTTTTCGTGTGCGTGTATGAACCTGATCTTCCCGCAGGGGGCGCTTTTATTTTATAAATAAAAGTAAAATACTTGTTAAATCTATTAAATCAGATTACTACCCCAACTAGAAAACTATATCAGATTAGATACCATGGAGCATAAATATGATCCTAACCTCAAAAAGGCATATTTTATGGATAAATGTGTAATTTACTTGTTCTAAGCTCATTTTTATTTATTTATAACCATCAAAATATGTATTATTTATTGTAATATAATCTTTAATCTCTGTAGGTGCAGTAAGCGATTTCTGAGAAACCGTTGAAATTTGAAATCGACGCTTCATTTTTGGTTTAGACCTGACGGGACGGTTTTCGCGCGAAATTGAGCACATACGTCACTCGCCCGTGCGCGTCTCGTCATATATAGCGTGTGGGAGTGGCAGAGGTTATGTATAAATTGCAATAAGACTATATTTGCATATTCTCAAGTTCTCAAGGGAAAATTTGTGAGTCTTTTTCACTTTGCATCAGCATAAATAAACGGCATCTGATTGAGCAAACAGAACCAGACATTCAGTAAATGCTGATGTGAAGGTGAAAATGTGCAGTAAATGAGATATAATCACTTATATATACACAAAAACTTTTTAGGAACTTTAATATACGTACAAAAAATTTAATCATACTTGATAAAATGTAATGTGTTATATCATATCGTTCAATCATATATGATTAATTTTTTTTCCTTTTCATATTTTATACGATGCTGTAAAAGTAAGTAATAAGAAACTACAAAATAAATTCAGACCTGTGCGAGTGATATATATATATATTTTTTTAAAATCATATTTAATCATACATGATAAAATTTACATTTATATCACATATATCATGTATAGAGCTAAAAAAAAAAGTGCTATAACGCAGTAACACACAGCAAACCAGCTGAAACCAGCTAAAACCAGCTGATTTAAGTTGTGTTTTCAGCAGGAATGGTACATCTAAAACCTTTCTATCGTTGACCTGACCGTGTGCTGTCAGTGTTCAATCGCAGCAATGATCTCACTTTCTCAACTGAAAACGAATTCTGATAGATCTGTGGACTAGTTTTCAGCCAAATAAACTAGACCAGTTTAAGATGGTTCACTGAAATCTTCAGATCATCAAGGATTCCTGTTGAGTACAAGATAAAAACAGAGGCGTTATCACGTAAATCGAGAAGAAAACATTTCTTTGTGGAACTCTGGGGTTCTTGACTCAACTTTAAAGAACGCTTTGCCACCGAAAATGTTTCAAGTTAAAAATCCATGATGGAACCCCTGAAAGGTTCTCGATGCGAACAGAACCTGTAACATCAACTCTCATCACGTTCATATTGTGTTCTGCTGCCTGACGGGTGAAAGGACAAACCAGTTGAACGCATATTGTTGTGTTTGAACACGATCTGACCTGAGATCTGAAAATCATCACGACTGACACATTATCACACACAATGTTCCTCTGTTTGCCATCTTCGGTTCATTCAGGTTCATCTGCTGTCAAACGTCCTCCTGCTGAGCAAGAGAGAGCAGGTGAAACCGACCGAGGGACTCGAGCGTGTAGAAGATCGTAGGAACACACTGAGCCTCTGAGAATGTGAGGAACTGCAGTCATCAAAAAAACATGCAGAACATCCAGAAAGGTTCTTTAAAATGTTCTTCACGTTCAATAAAAATGGTTCTTTTAAGAACTGATAAGGTTCTTTAAGGAAGCAAAAAATGGTTTGTGTACGTGCAGGTGTGTGTCTGTGGTTGTGTAGCGTGACACACACACACACACACCGAATGAGCTTCTCTGGAGCAGCTATTGATGAAACCTGAGTCTGTATCTTCATTCTGACAGCAGAACCGCCTGCTCATTGTCCTCGTTGCATTGTGTTTTTCAGGTGCGAGACTAAATCACTGATTTGCTTCACGTTTATTAGAGTAACAACTTCGAATAATCTTATTTGCGGTGTCTGATTATGAGTTTGATATCTACAGATTGGAGCTACTAGATTTTTTTTTTTTTTAAATGTCCCACACACCATCAAATGAATGAATCATCAGCAAGCTTTGAAAAAGTGTCATAGAATCATCCCATGCGACACGCGTCGTATATATTCCATGTGTTCTGGGGGTTTGCGAAAGGGTTCGGTGAAAACAATCCTGAAATTGAATGTGTTATTTAATGAAATCTTTGACTTTGGCCGATGTGCATTCTGTTAATTTTGTGAATTGGTATGATTCGTGAAGAAATATAGAGCTAACAGTGAAAACTAACGGCGTAAGTGTAGCACATACGGAATGAAAAGCAACGGTCCTAGTACCGAGCCCTGTGGTACTCCATACTGAAATTGTGATCGATACAAGTGTGTGTGTGTGTGTGTGTGTACTAGTTGTCCTCGTTCATGGAACATAAAGTAATTTTGACATCTGTAGATGTTGTGTCCCTGATATCCCACATGTGGCTGGCGGAAATAATGATGGACCAGCTGAAAATTTAAAATGAATGAATTCATGAGTGTGTTTCTCATTGTTGTCTTTCTTCATCTGAAGTGACTGTGAATTCCTGAGAGATCATCGTTTCATCACCGTCTCTCTTGTGACTGATAGCATCTGTTTTATCCAGACTTGATGAGTTTGTGTTTGTGTAACACCTGATCTGTGCAGGTGCCGCCACAGTCATGTGCTTTTGAAGTGGGCGTGGCCTCATTGGGGCCAGTGGGCGGGGCAAACTAACCCACATCTGAAACCGAAGCTGCCGCTCATTCAGACAGTGCTTTAGATGAAGTTTCTGGTTAATTAACACTGACAAAACCAAACAAGGATGTAAAGTTTCAATCAAAAACAGCTTGAGATTGCAAAGTTTTTTAGATGCAGCCATGGTAACAACTGGTGGGGTGTGGCTGTGCCTTGAAGTGGGCGTGGCTCTGGGTATCAGGTGGGCGCATATAATGCACAGATCTGCAGGTAGCCGCTTGAAGGAAACACGTCTCACGCCGTGGCATGATGGGAAGTAAAAAAGCAAACAGGAGGCTTTCTCTGGACAGCTCAGGGTGAGTGTTTCTGTTGGGATGGGATGAGTTTATACAGGGATTCTGAAAGAGGGTAAATCTTCAGGAAGGATCTGCAACACATAATAAAACAAAAAGTTTTTCTTGGTTATGTGAACTTTGAGACATTCCATTTGATCATTTTGGAAACAGTGTGAGGATGTTACTTAAAAACATGTTCCAACTGAAAAATATGTTTCAGGAATGAAGGATGAATGATGTAAACGTTCTATTAACGTTACTGGAAGAACGTTCATAACTTTGAGAGAACCATGCAACAACATTACCAAAGTTCTGAGAACGTTCCCTGTTAGCTGTGTTAAATATATAAATATATATACTCTACTTTTCAAAAATTTGGGGTCAGTGAGACTTTTATTCAACAACGCTGCATTAAATTTTTCAAAAATCATAGTAAAGACATTTATTTATGCAGCAAAATGCTGAAAATCCAGCTTTCAATATTTACATTTTACAATATATCCATATACAAAACAATTAGGAAACGCTTTAGATTACAACCTGCAATTTACAGTGTAAATAAACCATATTTACAGTGAACCTTTTCATAGTGTACCAGGTATAAGGGAACAATATGCAAAATTTAAGGAATAAAGGGGTAAATTATTTATGCTGTAATTGTTTTGAAACTAAGGGGTGATTATTCTGATATTACGCAGTATGTATGACCTGCTATGGTTAACAACAATTGTTTGAGAGAAGTCTGTTGTACTTGGCAGACAGTAATGTCATGACAACTCTCGGAGAGTGTGGCCTGCTAATGTATATGACAGCATTAAAGGGGTCACGAACCGCGTCGTTTTATAATGTTTCCTGGGGTGCACTTATAATGTTAATATGTTTTTTACAACAAAAATTGTCATAATTTAGAAATAAAAGGCATTTTTTTATCCCTCTGATTTGAACGCTCTGTTTTAAGGGGCGTGTCTTCTTTGAGACTTCAGTGTAAACGCCCACTGCTGTGATTGGCTAACATCTTTGCATATGAAATAGCTGACTATTAATCTCTCGAACACTTTTAGCGCATTTTTACTATTACAGCTCTTGCATTTCACTAGATCTATGGCATTATATTGAGATTGTGGCATGAAAGGTTGCAGTGATGAACGTTATAGTCGATCACAGACATGTTGTTGAGCGCGGGAATGCGGTGATCTCGTCATTGCGACTCGATTTCTGCCCACTGACAAATGTTTTCATCATAACTAACAGTGCAAACATGATGTAACTAAGAGATTCGTTGAATAAAACAGCAGTTTTAGTGCAGAAATCCAGAACTCGGTCAGATCAGGCACTAGAATGAACAGTTACTCACATGTTGTTTCATTCCTGTCGAGTCCATATCGTAAAAAGTCTGTTTGCAAAGCCTGCGCCGAAATGTGATCGATTTACCAAAGAATCCACAGTGAAATACCGAATACAAATAAATAAAGCTCAACTGAGACATTCACATTGTTGAAAATAAATAATCCTATTCCTAACACTAGGATCATTTGAAAGGTAATGTTATATCAGTCCTGTGTCGCTCTTCTCTCCTCCTCATCTCACTAACACGTCAGTGGGCGGGGCTAATGATGCGATGATGAAGTAGGCGTTGACTTCTTCTGTGGAGGCGGAGTTTCACCTCTACATAGAAAGGCGAGTCATTCGCTGGGCCTGGTGTCAATAAAGGCTTTTATTGAATTAACAAGGAAGTTTTCAGTTCCTAAACTTACAGAATTTTCTTATAGTATGATGGCCTCTTACATGCCAAAACTCAAGGAAATTTTGATTTCTCAATTCATGACCCCTTTAACGTGTTTGGTCTTGGGGGAATAGATCTATGCTGCTGCTGCTGTTGATTATTGCTGCTGCTGTTGCTGCTGCTGTTATTGTTGCTGCTTTTGATTATTGCTGCTGTTATTGTTGCTGCTGCTGTTATTATTGCTGCTGCTGCTGTTATTATTGCTGCTGTTATTGTTGCTGCTGCTGTTATTGCTGCTGCTGTTTTTGCTGCTGCTGCTGTTGCTGCTGCTGCTGTTGCTGCTGCTGCTGTTATTGTTGCTGCTGTTACTGTTGCTGCTGCTGTTATTGTTGCTGCTGCTGTTACTGTTGCTGCTGCTGTTATTGTTGCTGCTGTTATTGCTGCTGCTGCTGCTGTTATCTTTTTTACTGTTATTGTTGCTGCTGCTGTTATTGCTGCTGCTGCTGCTGTTATTGTTGCTGCTGCTGTTATTGTTGCTGCTGCTGTTGATTATTGCTGCTGCTGTTATTGTTGCTGCTGTTACTGTTGCTGCTGCTGTTATTGTTGCTACTGCTGTTGATTATTGCTGCTGCTGCTGTTATTGCTGCTGCTGCTGTTATTGTTGCTGCTGCTGTTATTGTTGCTGCTGTTACTGTTGTTGCTGCTGCTGTTACTGTTGCTGCTGCTGTTATTGTTGCTGCTGCTGTTACTGTTGCTGCTGCTGTTATTGTTGCTGCTGCTGTTATTGCTGCTGCTGCTGTTGCTGCTGCTGTTATTGTTGCTGCTGCTGTTGATTATTGCTGCTGCTGCTGTTATTGTTGCTGCTGTTACTGTTGCTGCTGCTGTTATTGTTGCTGCTGCTGTTATTGCTGCTGCTGCTGTTGCTGCTGCTGTTATTGTTGCTGCTGCTGTTATTGCTGCTGCTGCTGTTGCTGCTGCTGTTATTGTTGCTGCTGCTGTTGATTATTGCTGCTGCTGCTGTTATTGTTGCTGCTGTTACTGTTGCTGCTGCTGTTATTGTTGCTGCTGCTGTTATTGTTGCTGCTGCTATTATTGTTGCTGCTGCTGTTATTGTTGCTACTGCTGTTGATTATTGCTGCTGCTGCTGTTATTGCTGCTGCTGCTGTTATTGTTGCTGCTGCTGTTGATTATTGCTGCTGCTGCTGTTATTGATGCTGCTGTTACTGTTGCTGCTGCTGTTATTGTTGCTGCTGTTACTGTTGCTGCTGCTGTTATTGTTGCTGCTGCTATTATTGTTGCTGCTGCTGTTGATTATTGCTGCTGCTGTTATTGTTGCTGCTGCTGTTATTGTTGCTGCTGCTGTTACTGTTGCTGCTGCTGTTACTGTTGCTGCTGCTGTTACTGTTGCTGCTGTTATTGTTGCTGCTGTTACTGTTGCTGCTGCTGTTATTGTTGCTGCTGCTGTTATTGTTGCTGCTGTTACTGTTGCTGCTGCTGTTATTGTTGCTGCTGCTGTTATTGATGCTGCTGTTACTGTTGCTGCTGCTGTTTTTGTTGCTGCTGTTATTGTTGCTGCTGCTGTTATTGTTGCTGCTGTTATTGTTGCTGCTGCTGTTATTGTTGCTGCTGTTATTGTTGCTGCTGCTGTTATTGTTGCTGCTGTTATTGATGCTGCTGTTACTGTTGCTGCTGCTGTTACTGTTGCTGCTGCTGTTATTGTTGTTGCTGCTGTTATTGTTGCTGCTGCTGTTATTGATGCTGCTGTTACTGTTGCTGCTGCTGTTATTGTTGCTGCTGTTATTGTTGCTGCTGCTGTTATTGTTGCTGCTGTTATTGTTGCTGCTGCTGTTTTTGCTGCTGCTGCTGTTGCTGCTGCTGCTGATTATTGCTGCTGTTTTTGCTGCTGCTGCTGTTATTTTGCTGCTGTTACTGTTGCTGCTGCTGTTATTGTTGCTGCTGCTGTTATTGTTGCTGCTGTTACTGTTGCTGCTGCTGTTATTGTTGCTGCTGCTATTATTGTTGCTGCTGCTGTTGATTATTGCTGCTGCTGTTATTGTTGCTGCTGCTGTTATTGTTGCTGCTGCTGTTGATTATTGCTGCTGCTGTTACTGTTGCTGCTGTTGTTATTTTGCTGCTGTTATTGTTGCTGCTGTTACTGTTGCTGCTGCTGTTATTGTTGCTGCTGCTGTTATTGTTGCTGCTGTTACTGTTGCTGCTGCTGTTATTGTTGCTGCTGCTGTTATTGATGCTGCTGTTACTGTTGCTGCTGCTGTTTTTGTTGCTGCTGTTATTGTTGCTGCTGCTGTTATTGTTGCTGCTGTTATTGTTGCTGCTGCTGTTATTGATGCTGCTGTTCCTGTGCTGCTGTTATTGTTGCTGCTGCTGTTATTGTTGCTGCTGTTATTGTTGCTGCTGCTGTTATTGTTGCTGCTGCTGTTATTGTTGCTGCTGCTGTTATTGCTGCTGCTGTTATTGCTGCTGCTGTTTTTGCTGCTGCTGCTGTTGCTGCTGCTGCTGATTATTGCTGCTGTTTTTGCTGCTGCTGCTGTTATTTTTGCTGCTGTTACTGTTGCTGCTGCTGTTATTGTTGCTGCTGCTGCTGCTGTTTTTGCTGCTGCTGCTGTTATTTTTGCTGCTGCTGATTTTATTGCTGCTGTTGATTATTTCTGCTGATCCTGTTATTGCTTCTGCTGCTGTTATTATTGCTGCTGCTGTTATTATTGCTGCTGTTATTATTGCTGTTGCTGCTGATTATAGGTGTTATTGATTATTGCTGCTGCTGTTATTGTTGCTGCTATTATTGCTGCTGCTGCAGATTAAGTACGAAACTTGCTACTGCCAATACACACACAACACACTGCTGTGAGGAAACAAGACATGCTGCTGCTGCTGTACGAGCATACATGAATTACCCTGTAGCAGATCTATACAGGTGGAGCTGGGGAAGGTGGGGGGTTTCTGAAAAGTTGAGTAGCGAGCTCATTGGCTACTGACACAGAGGGAATTTCACAGTTTTTACTGTATTTTTGATCAAATAAATGTGGCCTCGGTGAGCAGAAGAGACTTTCAAAAACATAAAAAATCTTAATTATTCCAAACTTTTTGAACAACAGCGTGTGTGTGTGTATTACAGTGTATTTCACACGCTGCAGTAACTGAAAGTGCTTTTCACACACAGAAGAACATGTGCTTATGTGTACAAACTCAACCCGCCTGTGTTCATTTTTAACACAGTAAAATCATTACCCTAGAAAAAGACGAGCCCTCTGGCTATAATTCACATTCACACGTCACATTAACCAATTGCATGTCTCAGTGTCACAGGCAGCAGTTTGGCAGCATTCATGTATCAACACGTCTGTTTTGGGTTACAGTTCAGGAGCAACATCTTTTTGTTTTCCACGAATAAGGTGCTTTTTTATTATTACTAAGAGGCTTAAATCCCAAAACAAGCTTATTATGTGTAGTTTGACCTCTTGAAGTTGAAGTTCAACACGTTCTGAATGTAAAGCTGATCATTTACTGAAGAGTTTTAGTAGAACAAAGAATTAAACGTCATACTTATTTCTTATTAATGTGCCACCAGTGAAGCCTATTTTCGTTATCTCACAGATTTTATGATTATGTAAATAATTGTAAATATTAATAATCAGATCCTTTATTTGAAGCCACAGCTTTAAGCAGTTGTTTTCTTCATCTGCTGTACGTGTTCTCGTTGTCTTTGTGCTGTTTGCATGAGTGAACGCGAGCGTGTTAATCGAGTTTCCATAGAGGCTCATTAGACTGCATCAGAGCAGAAACCAGTTGAACAAGTGTCAGTGACTTTGGTCTAATGCTTCTCTATTCACGTATGACTTTGGAGAAGCTCGGGTGACTGTAGTTTAGTGTCGATCACGTCGAGCTGATGGAGGCGAGATGTTGTCAGTGAGTTTCTCTGGAGACGGTATATGAGGTAACGTTTGCGTTGGAAACTCAGAAGTTTATGTATTATGTCTTGTAAAGCTGTTCTATTTAAAACCTGCTCTGCCTCTTAAAGCAAACATGTTTCATTTGGGGTTTAGTTTCATTCTACTGAATGACTTTTGCTATTAAATGGCAGTGACTTATTCTACTAAATGGCATTGATGGTAAATACAGAATTCCAGTCTTCTGAAAGTGTTGCTGACGGCTCATCTGTCGTCCATTTGCTTTCTGAACTTTGTCACTTTTTTAATTATTGAAGCCTCTGAATTCAGTGACGTAGTTCAGAAACTGTAACAAATGAATGTCATGAGTAACAGTATAATGACTGACATGATCACCTTTTAAATGTTAATCTGTTTCATTCACTTTAAGTGAACTTTCTGGAATTTGTCAAACATCAGACAAGTGTGAAAGTCTTTTCAGCATGTCACACTTTCATTTTACACGTGTGACAGGCACTAACTCTCACTGCGCAGTGACATAACTGCTTCACTGGAACTGGATGATTGAGTCATATTTAGGAGGGTATGTGAGTAGATGTTTGTTGGTGTGCTTCAGATATCAGCTGGAGAGCAGTGCAATCAAAGCCAAGCCCAAGAGCAGCATGTTGAGAAGGTCTTCAGAGGGCAGAAGCTTCCAGAATCCAGACGAGACGCATGCGGAGTTCCTGGAGCACAACAGCAGCGTTGTGCGCAGGTGACAGATCATCCGAATCTTCCCACAATTACCCTGTGACTCATCATGTTCGTGTTAGCTACTGACCTATTTAATCCAGTGAAAAGACCTGGCTGAAAGAGAGCAAGTGAACAAGAAAAGCAAACAGGGAACGTTCTCTGGACGTTCATTCTTCCTCACAGTAAAATCTCAGAGTTAAATCAACTCTGCTCAGATATCATTTGGTCCCTCTCTAAATAGAGTTAAAGTCACACTCTTCAGAGATTGAATATCTTTTATCTTCAGTTGATTTCATCAGTTGTAGTTCTTGTGTTTCTCTATTCTTCAGTGATTCTGCTTGTTAACAGTAGGTGTTCATCATTAATGTTCAATCATCGCTTAATCAATTGCTTAACTTTAACTCTGCTTCAGTGTGACTTTAACGCTATTTAGAGAGCGACCAAATGTGTTCTGAGCAGAGCTGATTTAAGTCTGGGGTTTTACTGTGCTGTTACGTTAATAATGTTCTCAAAATGTAAGCACGTTTTAGTTGGACGTTCGTCTAACGTTTTTTAAATGTTGCTACTAGAACATTCAAAAGTACACTTAAAAACAACCAACAGTTGCTTGACAGTTGTACTTAACCCAACTATTGTTTAAAAATGAGTCGTAGTCGTGGCGCTAATGGCGAGGGAGTCGGGCTTGCAACCTGAAGGTTGCTGGTTCGATTCTCCACCTTCGATGCCGTGACTAAGTTTAGAAATGACTTGCTTAAAAGGAACCCAAAATGTGTTGAAAATGAATAATAATTAAACAATAAATTGCTTGTTAATGAATGTTTTGATTGTTATTGTAGCCTCTAGTAATTATGTGTGTGATTTTTAATTTCCAACCTATTTTAGATTTATTTTAAGCCAGTCATCTAGTCCTTTTAGGGTTAAATAAAACTACGCAGCATGTTGGTGAAACATTCAACCCAACCGCTGGGTGAAAACAACCCAATGAGTCCATTTTCAAACCAACCTTGGCGTGAGCGGGTCTGAACACTTACAATCCAATTGTAAAATTCGTCATGTTAGTTTACGGTGATGTTGATCATGTGTCTGATCTTCAGATCCTCAACTATCGAGGAGGAGGGTTTGAATCGGCCAGACGGGTTCAGCGCTCATAACGTGAGTGTGTTCTTCATCAGCGATTCTTCTCACAAGTCCACGAACGCGACCATCTTCACGTTCCGTTCTTTTTCCTCCAGAGTTTCAAGAACCACAACAAAACCTTCCACAAACTCTTCCCGGAGATTCCCGAGACGGAGGATTTGGAACACTGTGAGTTTCTGGACAAGTGAGATCTCAGTTATTTCTCCTAGATGAAGAGCAAATAAAACAATCTCGCTTGATCGTGACAGATGTGTTGAGGGCAGGACTTGAGTTTAGTAAAGCAGACTTTATCATTAAAGTGCGTTTGATGTGAAACTTTATGTGTCCCGTCTCAGTGTTCACCTGCGCTCTGCATAAGGAGGTGATTTACCACGGTAAGATGTACGTGTCCCGTCATCACATCTGCTTCCACTCGTCTGTGTTGCTCAAGGAAACCAAGGTGAGACGAATCTGAGCGCAGCTTGTAAACGATATTTTGAAACTTACGAAAACATTAATGCATTCTTGTGCTGACATAACGACGTTCTGTCAACATTGAGAGAACGCTCCCGGTTCAGACGCATGTGTGAATGTGTTTGCGTTGCTGTAGGTGATGATCCACGTGTCCAGCGTTCAGACTATAAAGAAGAAACACACCGCTAAGATCGTACCCAATGCGGTCGCCATCATCACCAACGACGGACACAAGGTATGAAAGGTCACATGACTGACTGACCTCTTCACTGACCCCCCCCCCACACATATTTTAGTAATCATCATAATTCAGGGACAATTCAAAAAAAGTACAATCATGACTTTTTTTAGGAAACACTTTCACTTTAACCCTTGTGCATTGTTCAAATTCACGACCCTTTCATGATGTTCAGCCACGATTTTAACTGCTTTAAAAATTTATAAGATACATATTTTTTCCAATTTTTTTTGCTTAAATCTATTAATCAACCTCAATCCTGATCAAAACTACTAAATTTAAAAAAGAATCAGGATTTTAACTCTTTAAAACGTTCAAATCTGATGCTGCACAAAAACTAACAATGTTGTTTCTAATCTTTGAAACGTTTTTTCCCAAATCAGTGACATCGTTTATGAATTTGGCAATTAAAGAGTTAAAATCCTGATTTTTTTTTTTTTTTTTTTTTAATTTAGTAGTTTTGATCAGGACTGAGGTTGATTAATAGATTTAAGCAAAAAATATTGATCTGATACATTTTTAAAGCAGTTAAAATCATAACGAAAGGGTGGTGAATTTGCCCACAGAGTTCTGTTGAGTTTTTGAACATTTTCAAAGCATTTTCCCAAAATATGTGTCAAAATAAGATTTGTCACCAAAAATCATTCCATTTGCTGAAAGTTACGGCCAAATTAAGACTCAAAAATTCCCCACAGTGGATGAAAACATCTCGAACGGCACAGAAGGGTTAAAGAGAGCATTAATGAACTACAACCGTTTTAAGTTCAGATCTGCCCAGAAAGAAGGGCGACAGGTTAATATCGAGCACGGAAACAGACGCCAGAGCTTCTCGAGTCGCTCCGCTTTATCTGTTGGCTTCTTCATCATCATCATCATCATCACGGTCTGTTTCCTGTGTGTGTCTTCAGTACCTGTTCGTGTCGCTGCGGAGCCGAGAGTCGTGTTTCAGACTGCTCCAGTCGCTCTGTCCGCAGCTCCAGGTTTGTGCTTCACTTCTAAAACCATTTCTAAGTGCGTTTCATGCAACTAAACTGAGACTCGCTCTGTTTGCCGCTAGACTGAGATCATCAGCAGGAAATCCTCCGCGGACAACACTCCCGAAACGGACTTTGATAGAGTAAGGACGAACGAATCATCTGGTTATTTTCCCTGCCGTTGTGTTCTCATTTAATAACGTTTGTCTCCGATAGATCTCCAGCCATTCGAGTCTAGAGGAGAATCTGGAGGTTCACACCATTCCTCCGATCGAAGAGACTCCCGGCGACCCTCAAACGCTCCACCGTGAGTTTGATTCGATCTGTAACACGCGTTCACACTGAACTTGAGCGTCAATTGCTCTATGCGTTCACTGAAGAAGAATCAAGACTAGAAACTGATTCTTATTGTGTCATCAGCAGTTCAGAGCACCTCGACGCCGCTCGAAAGAAAGAACGCGCCGGAGCAACACAACACAGGTGAACATTGTAACGTTTACATTGATGATTTGTCTAATCAAGCATCTGGAAGCAGAGCGGATTCAGTCATTCTGCTCCAGATTACAAGCGTTTGAATGTTAGATCATGTTTGCCGGCAGTGATGTTGACATGTTCTCTAACTAGTGGTCTCCTGGGTAACAGAAAAGGTCAGATCGTCCAGCGACACGCGGAGCCTGAACAAACTCCTTCACTTCTATCTGATCCTGTGAGTATGAACCGTCACGACCCGTCGTTCAGTGCGACTCAGCCTTGAGACGCTGAAGAATCAGACAATGTTTCTCCTGCCGAAACATTCAAACAGAACTAAATGAACTGAGAATAAAGCGAGGTGACGTAGGATGAGTTTGAGCTGATGTTCAGATCGCTGTGAGATGGCATGCAGTCCATCCAGAAAGTGAATGTGATAATCTGACGTTCAGAGGCTGATGGTCACACAGATAGACCTGAACATCATCACAGCATGCACATGTTTGGAATAATTGAGATTTTTTAAAACAAGTCTCTTCTGCTCACCAATGCCACACTTATTTAGTCAAAAATACGGTAAAAACAGGGAAACAGTCTAGCTGCGAGCAGCATTTATCAGCTCTTTAAGGCCTGTTTAAGAGGTACAGTTTAATTAGCAAGGCTGTAACCATCTCGATCATTGATGGAAAAGATCATTTACAGCCAATACAGGATATATATAGTTTATAAAGCTTTTTAACAATTCAAAAATCTTGGACTAGTTTGCCAAAGTTGGTTTTTGAAATAATCTTCAAAATATAACGTACTATTCCATGGACAGCGACGCTCCTAGAGGCAAAGTCGCTCAGAATGAGGAGTGGTATGAATGTTGTGGGTGTGTGTGCGAAAAATCAAGCGATACACCATCCTTTACACAAGCGGGAAAACGTGAAGGCGTCCCCCGGTGGCTGATGTCTTTCGAATTTCTCACAGGCCTCTAGGGCGTGAGAAGTGAGTTTCGTTCCGATCGGCCTCCTTTAACCTTGTTTGATAGATCAAACTTCACTGGCTGATGGTGGCCATGTTTTTTGAGATACGTCAACGTCGTCAGAGACACTCATGGCGACTTGGACAAAGACACTACATGCCGATTTTCAAGTCAATTGGACTAACAGTGAAGTAGTTATAGCTGTTTTCATGTTTTTTTTCCTGTTATAGCGCCACCAAGAGGCTAGTTGCCACGTACTTCTTCACTTGACCACAGAATGAGCTCTTACATAGGTGTGCCAATTTTGGTGAAAATATCTCATTCTGTTCACGAGTTATAGCCATTTTACTAAAAGTGGCTCCACCCACTTTTCAGATGTTTTGGCGGCCCTTAGAGGCCGTGAATCGTAATTTCAACTTTTTTTTAATAATTATTGCCGATCAGACTCCGGAGAATCTCGCTGCACTGGTTTGCTTCCGATCGGGTCAAAAACTTAGTACTAGTTCGCAAAAGTAGATTTTTCTTCTGTAGCGCCCCCATCTGGCCGATCGGGGCGAGCCTCGGTGACGTTCTACCAGACCTCAAAGTCTCTCCGACTTACAGTTTGGTCTGCCTGATCAGTGTCACATGATCCTTCGGGAATCGTTCTAATATGCAGATTTGAAGAACTATTTCTAATTATTATCCATGTTGAAAACGGCTTCATATTTTTGTGGAACTTTGAATCACTATCGAGTCACTTTTGATCAATTTAATGCTTCCTTGATGAATAAAAGTTTTTTTTTTTAAGTTGAGCTCGCAGATATGAATTCTAAGAATGTCCCCATTAAGTTATGAAAACATTAGTTCGGAATGTTCTCTGAACGTCCAGTTTTTCTTAAATGTTAGTTGATGCTGAGGTTTGATAATCGTAACATATCTGAGCATCATATGTGATTGAGACTGTGATAAAGAGCTGATTTATATAAAACATCTGAAAAACGCTGCTCATGTTTCTCTGAACTGATGATTGTGTGTGTGTGTGTGTGTGTGTGTGTGTGTGTGTGTGTGTGTGCAGTGCGGTTCTTCTCCTGTTGTCTTCAGGTTACATCGGATTGCGGATCGTGGCGCTGGAGGAGCAGCTGAGCATTCTGGGATCACTGCCGGAGTTCACGCGGCAGAAACAGTGAGAAAATAAAAATAAAGCATCAAAATGTTTTCTTAAATCAAGATATATTTACTGTAGAAGCTCCTTTCAGGTCTCAGATGAGGGTGATGTAACAAAACCATCTCTTTGCTTCGTTTTTGCTCCTTATTTTGGGATTTTGTGTAACAGCAACAATATAAAAGCCACATGAACCGCCAGAACCGGTTGATGCGATGACATGCGTTTCTGCCGTTATCTGTTGAGATGAATCTGCTCACAGGCGTCAGACGCTCTGAACTTGAACACACATTCAGTCACATGATGCTGCTCTCGACCAATCCCCATCTTCGCTGTTAGTGCGATTCAGAAGTGTGTGAAATCGCAAGCCGCCTTCTATTATTGTTCATTCTGACACCCAAGACAACTTTCACTTTCTATATTCTGCGTGTAAAAGGAGTTTAAATCACCTTCCACTTTCAATTCAATTTCAGTTTAAGGTATTTTATTGGCATGAATGTGTTTACATACATGCAATATTGAAAAAACAAGCATTATGCACAAGAAACATACACTATTTAACAATAACAAACAACAATAAAAGATCTGTGAAGCAATGGATGACTTTAAGATTTTATAAATATACAATGATGTACATTTTTTTTATTAACAATTATAAATAAATGATAAATGACAGTAATAAATGTCATAAATAAAAGTAATGAATACAAATAAGATTATTTATAATATATATATATTATTTATTAAAATTTGAGTGTGCTAAGTAAAGAATATGATTTCATTCTTTTTATTGTGTGTATATATATATTTTTATATTATATTATATATATATGTCAAAAGTAAGGACAGTACTCTGTATATAAAATTCTATATTAAAATTTGATTAAATGTGCTAAATGCTGATAAAAAAGATATGTTATTCTTTTTATTGTGTGTGTATATATAATATATATATATATATATATATATTTATAAGATAGAAAAATTAAAACATATTTGTGTGTATATATATATATATATATATATAAATATATATGTATACATATTAAATGTCATAAATAAAATTAGAATATATATATATACATTGTAACACAGTTCGTAAATATGGGAAGAAGGAGGCGGGAACCGGCGAACGTTCAACAACTTTAATGAACTCAAAAACAAACATTATTTTGTTTTTGTCACACAAACATAATAAAAACACAACATAAAGTCCAGATCTGGTCCTCTCTCGTCCTTCACTGTCGTCGCTCCTCTTTTATGCTTCCGGAGCTCCTCCGTGAGAGACACGAGACCGGTGTAGCGCACAGGTGACACTCATTATCTCTCGCGTCACCGGCCTCGCGCCGTTCCCTCAAGGCTCTTGCCCGCCCTGCTCGTCACATATACATATATATATATATAATGAAATGAGTATATATTTATGTATTTCTCTTCCACAGGCACCAGCAAACGTAAGCGCAGTGAGTCTGAATCCGTCAAAGATGAGCAGCAGCGGGTCATTAAACACCTCACATCACATTCATCCTGTCATTTACACTCATGATACTGTCAAATCAACATCAGACGGTTTCAGTGTCTGTGAATTTAAACCGGTCAATATTCAGATTATTACCTCAGTCTTCCTGCTTTTCTTGACTGCATTATATGTGTGTAGTGTTTTTATTTAACAATATTGTCATTATTGTTGTTGTTTTTTTCATTCTTACACGAAAATAAGTGTGGATATTTATTTTGAGACATGTAGACACAATAAAGTATATTTCTGAGGAGTGTGTTGAAAGTGTGTTCTTCGGGTCGAGTGAAGATGATGAACTCAATTTAAAATTCAGCAGCACAAACCATCAGAAGAATCACACGCATTGATGTCCTGCTGCTGACAAACACGTCAGATGTTGCAGATACAATGACATTCACATGCATTTCCACCTCATAAACCTTGATGAAGAATGTTAATATGTTTCACAACAGTTTTATCATCATCTGATGCTCAGCTCAGTTTGTTCCTGTAGCTTCTATATGCTCATAAATACAATTATAAGCATGCAGATTTCACTACAGATTACACAATACATGCTTTAAAAAGTCATTTGTAGCATATTTCGTTACATTACTCAAGTTTAGTCACTTCATCGAAATACTTTAGAATACTTTGGAATACTAATAAGTGTGAAACAAACACAAAAAAGATCATTGTGAGTTTTTATCTCACAATTCTGACTTTTTCCCTCAGGATTGTGTGATATAAAGTTGCAATTGTGAGTTATAAAGTCAGAATTATGAGATATAAACTCACAATATTGAGAAAAGTCAGAATTATGAGATATAAACTGACAATATTGAGAAAAGTCAGAATTATGAGATATAAACTGACAATATTGAGAAAAGTCAGAATTATGAGATATAAACTGATAATATTGAGAAAAGTCAGAATTATGAGATATAAACTCACAATATTGAGAAAAGACAGAATTATGAGATATAAACTCACAATATTGAGAAAAGACAGAATTATGAGATATAAACTCACAATATTGAGAAAAGTCAGAATTATGAGATATAAACTCACAATATTGAGAAAAGTCAGAATTATGAGATATAAACTCACAATATTGAGAAAAGTCAGAATTATGAGATATAAACTCACAATATTGAGAAAAGTCAGAATTATGAGATATAAACTGACAATATTGAGAAAAGTCAGAATTATGAGATATAAACTGACAATATTGAGAAAAGTCAGAATTATGAGATATAAACTGACAATATTGAGAAAAGTCAGAATTATGAGATATAAACTGACAATATTGAGAAAAGTCAGAATTATGAGATATAAACTGACAATATTGAGAAAAGACAGAATTATGAGATATAAACTCACAATATTGAGAAAAGTCAGAATTATGAGATATAAACTCACAATATTGAGAAAAGTCAGAATTATGAGATATATAAGAAAAGTCCGAATTGCAAGCAAAGAAGTTGAGATATAAATTCACAATTGCAAGAAAAAAGACAGTATAGCGAGTTTTTATCATGTAATTCGGACTTTATAACTTCTCTTTTGTATTTTAAATGCGTAACTAAGTTACTTGTATTTCGTTACTCCACAACCCTGCTCATACTTCTGTCTGTCCAACTTCAACCTCTGAGCAAGTGAAGTGTGACAGACAGAGGGAGAGATGCGCATGTGCAGCAGAGGGCCGCTGGGGGCGCTGTGAGCGCGGCGCTCCTGTTCTCCATCAGCTCGAGAAACTGCAGAAGAAGAAGCATTTGCTTCACAACATTTAGCGCGATGGAGTCGAATGATGCAGGTAAAACGCTTCAAACATTTAAACACCATCATTAACGCGTTATCATCTGATATATGTTCGTTTGTTGAAGTTTGTGCCTCTCGCTCTTCGACTCTGTATGTTGACATGATGTTTGTTTCGGTTGTTTTGAGCGATTAGCCGCTTCAGCAGATTTATGTTCGTATGATCGCAGATTTCTTTTCTGATTCTCATTTAAAATCTCAGTTCATTTGCATGAAAGCCCATTTAAATGCCAAATAAGACAAAAGTCATTCTTTTGTAAATCGTAATTATGAGATAAAAAGTGATTAAAAAGTCAAAATGATGAGGTAAAATCTAGAAATAACGAATTTCTGTTTCATAATGATGACATTTTATGTCGTACTTTCGACTTTTTGTCATAATAATGACTTTTTATGTCATCATATTATTCTGACGTTGTAATAATTCCGAGTTTTTATTACACCATAATTATCAGCTAATTTATATATATATATACACACACACACACTCAGGGCTGGGTGGGTTACTTTTAAAATGTATTTCACTGAGAATACAAAATACATGCTTTAAAAAGTCATTTGTAACGTATTTCGTTACATTACTCAAGTTTAGTCACTTCATCTAAATACTTTAGAATACTTTGGAATACTAATAAGTGTGAAACAAACACAAAAAAGATCATTGTGAGTTTTTATCTCACAATTCTGACTTTTTCCCTCAGAATTGAGTGATATAAAGTTGCAATTGTGAGTTATAAAGTCAGAATTATGAGATAAAAACTCACAATATTGAGAAAAGTCAGAATTATGAGATATAAACTCACAATATTGAGAAAAGTCAGAATTATGAGATATAAACTCACACACTAAATTCACAATTGCAAGAAAAAAGTCAGTATTTTAAGTTTTTATCTCCCAATTCTGACTTTATAACTTGCAATTGTGAGTTTAAATCTCGCAATTCTGAGAAAAAGAAGTCAGAATTGTGAAACACAAACTCACAATTGTGAGGGAGAAAAACAAACAGTGAGAAAAAGTCGCAGTGACGAGTGAATAATAAAATGACTCACAAAACATGAAAACAGTGGAAAACATGAAACTGAACTCGTCTTTTTCAGACGGTCAGAGTCAGAGAATCACCAATCGCTGTTTAAATGACATTAAAACTCAAAGTAATCACTTTGGTAATCTAAAACACTTTTCAGATGGAACTGGAATCTGATTACCACCCATTTAAAATCAAACACAGTCACTCAAACTGTGTATTTTAAACACGAAACTAAGTCACTTGTATTTCGTTTCTCCTCAACTCTGAATGCATGTAATGAAAATTAATCTCAGGAAAACAAATCCAGGTCAAATTTCTCCCACAAAACTAATTAGGAAAAGATTAATGAATTATTATGAAAACGGTGTCACCATGAAAAAAATCTTAATGGTCCCAAATTGGCTTCATTTGTTATTTATTGAATTTTGCAGTGAAATCTGATCCCAACATTTTGACTGTTATTGTGCGATTCACGTTTGTGTTTGTTTGTGTGTGTGTGTGTGTGTGTCTGTCTGTCTGTGTGTGTGTGTGTGTGTGTGTGTGTGTGTCTCAGGTCGTGGCGGGAGGAAGACTCATCAGAAGAGTAAGCTGAATGTGATCATGAGACAGGAGGAGCTGATCGCTCAGAAGAAGCGAGAGATCGAGGCCAAACTGAGAGAACAGGCTCAACCGAAGCCGGAGCAGAACAAACCCAGCAGGTGACGGTCCGCTCGGACGAGCACAGCCTGTGTGATCACACCTGTGTGTGTTTGTGTTGATCTGTGTGTGTGTGTGTCAGCTCTCCTCCCTCACAGGCTTCTTCATCTTCATCATCCTCATCGTCGTCCTCGTCATCCTCCTCCACGTCGAATAAGTTTGTGAATGACGGCAGTTTCCTGCAGCAGTTTCTGAGGATGCAGCAGGTGAAGTCCAGCACCGACGAAGGTGAGATCGTGTTTCTGTCTGTCACGAACAAACATGCAGTGGAACAAAATTATATTTCACCCAAGTTACAGACAAGATGAACTCCATAGAAAAGAAACATTCCCTGTAAACATAGTCTAGATGTCTGAAGGACTGAACTTTAAATCTGATTCAACATTGACACTGAAGCGTATCACTGCACGGTTCTGGAGAAACTGAGAGTCATGATGGTTTTTTTGTTTCAAACAGAGATCACGATTCTGAACAGACAACTAAACAAAATAACATGTCATTTACTAGAGGTTCTGATCAAATGTTAATTGCTGCAGTCTATTAAAAATGCTTAATTCATTTGAATGTGGTTTTAGAAAAAAAGGGTTGAGTGAATGATTCAATGACTCTCATTAATGCTTCACTTGTTTCATTACTGAATGAATCAGCATTTTTTAATGATTGTTGATTGTGACTCATTCATAAATACTGGATGAATCAGGGTTTTTTAACACATCTAATTGAATGATTCAATGACTCATTAATACTTCATTTGTTTTACAAATGAATGAATCTGCGTTTTCGAACAAATCTCTTCAATTAATGATTCAATGACTCTCTCACTAATACTTCACTTGTTTCATTACTGAATGAATCAGCATTTTTTAATGATTGTTTCAACGACTCACTCATAAATACTGGATGAATCAGGGTTTTTTAACACATCTGTTGAATGATTCAATGACTCATTAATACTTCACTTGTTTCATTACTGAATGAATCAGCATTTTTTAATGATTGTTTCAACGACTCACTCATAAATACTTGCTTCAATACTGGATGGATCTTTGTTTTTGAACAAATCTCTTGAGTGAGTGAGTCATTGAATCTTCAAAGACTTCACTTGTTTCATTACTGGATGAATCTGTTTTTTTTTTTTTTTTTTAAATGAATCTCTTGAATGAATGATACAATAACTCAAATACTTCATTTGTTTCATTACTGGATGAATCAGGGTTTTTTAACACATCTCTTGAATGATTCAATGACTCTCATTAATACTTGTTTCATTACTGGATGAATCTGTTTTTTTTTTTTTTTTTTAAATGAATCTCTTGAATGAATGATACAATAACTCAAATACTTCACTTGCTTCATTACTGGATGAATCATCATTTTGAACAAATTTCTTTAGTGAGATCTTGAACGTATGATTCACTGATTCACTTATAAATGCTTCACTTGCTTCAATACTGGATGAATCAGGGTTTTTTAACACATCTCTTGAATGAGTCAATGACTCATTAATACTTCACTTGTTTCATTACTGAATGAATCATCATTTTGAACAAATTTCTTTAATGAGATCTTGAACGTATGATTCACTGATTCACTTATAAATGCTTCACTTGCTTCAATACTGGATGAATCAGGGTTTTTTAACACATCTCTTGAATGATTCAATGACTCTCATTAATACTTGTTTCATTACTGGATGAATCAGCATTTTTTAATGATTGTTTCAACGACTCACTCATAAATACTTGCTTCAATACTGGATGAATCAGGGTTTTTTAACACATCTCTTGAATGAGTCAATGACTCATTAATACTTCACTTGTTTCATTACTGAATGAATCAGCATTTTGAACAAATTTCTTTAATGAGATCTTGAACGTATGATTCACTGATTCACTTATAAATGCTTCACTTGCTTCAATACTGGATGATTCAGGGTTTTTTAACACATCTCTTGAATGATTCAATGACTCTCATTAATACTTGTTTCATTACTGGATGAATCAGCATTTTTTAATGATTGTTTCAACGACTCACTCATAAATACTTGCTTCATTACTGGATGGATCTTTGTTTTTGAACAAATCTCTTGAGTGAGTGAGTGAGTCATTGAATCTTCAAAGACTTCATTAATACTTGTTTCACTACTGGATGAATCAGCATTTTTTAATGATTGTTTCAACGACTCACTCATAAATACTTGCTTCATTACTGGATGAATCTGTTTTTTTTTGTTTGTTTTTTTAAATGAATCTCTTGAATGAATGATACAATGATTCAAATACTTCATTTGTTTCATTACTGAATGAATCCTCATTTTGAACAAATTTCTTTAATGAGATCTTGAACGTATGATTCACTGATTCACTTATAAATGCTTCACTTGCTTCAATACTGGATGAATCAGGGTTTTTTAACACATCTCTTGAATGATTCAATGACTCTCATTAATACTTGTTTCATTACTGGATGAATCAGCATTTTTTAATGATTGTTTCAATGACTCACTCATAAATACTTGCTTCAATACTGGATGAATCAGGGTTTTTTAACACATCTCTTGAATGAGTCAATGACTCATTAATACTTCACTTGCTTCAATACTGGATGAATCAGGGTTTTTTAACACATCTCTTGAATGATTCAATGACTCTCATTAATACTTGTTTCATTACTGGATGAATCAGCATTTTTTAATGATTGTTTCAACGACTCACTCATAAATACTTGCTTCAATACTGGATGAATCAGTTTTTTTTTGTTTGTTTTTTAACACATCTCTTGAATGAGTGATACAATGACTCATTAATACTTCACTTGTTTCATTACTGAATGAATCAGCATTTTGAACAAATTTCTTTAATGAGATCTTGAACGTATGATTCACTGATTCACTTATAAATGCTTCACTTGCTTCAATACTGGATGAATCAGGGTTTTTTAACACATCTCTTGAATGATTCAATGACTCTCATTAATACTTGTTTCATTACTGGATGAATCAGCATTTTTTAATGATTGTTTCAATGACTCACTCATAAATACTTGCTTCAATACTGGATGAATCAGGGTTTTTTAACACATCTCTTGAATGAGTCAATGACTCATTAATACTTCACTTGCTTCAATACTGGATGAATCAGGGTTTTTTAACACATCTCTTGAATGATTCAATGACTCATTAATACTTCACTTGCTTCAATACTGGATGAATCAGGGTTTTTTAACACATCTCTTGAATGAGTCAATGACTCTCATTAATACTTGTTTCATTACTGGATGAATCAGCATTTTTTAATGATTGTTTCAACGACTCACTCATAAATACTTGCTTCAATACTGGATGAATCAGGGTTTTTTAACACATCTCTTGAATGAGTCAATGACTCATTAATACTTCACTTGTTTCATTACTGAATGAATCAGCATTTTGAACAAATTTCTTTAATGAGATCTTGAACGTATGATTCACTGATTCACTTATAAATGCTTCACTTGCTTCAATACTGGATGAATCAGGGTTTTTTAACACATCTCTTGAATGAGTCAATGACTCTCATTAATACTTGTTTCATTACTGGATGAATCAGCATTTTTTAATGATTGTTTCAACGACTCACTCATAAATACTTGCTTCATTACTGGATGAATCTGTTTTTTTTTGTTTGTTTTTTTAAATGAATCTCATGAATGAATGATACAATGATTCAAATACTTCATTTGTTTCATGACTGGATGAATCCTCATTTTGAACAAATTTCTTTAATGAATGATTCACTGATTCACTTATAAATGCTTGACTTGATTCATTACTGGATGAATCTCTTGAATCAGTGATTCAATGACACGCATGTTTTTTAACAGTACCGTAATGATGTAATTGACAGGAATTTCAAAAGTGATTTCACTACAGTAGACATCATTGTTTATATCTGAACTTTATCGCTTTTATTTTTGATTGTTAATCTATTAGTGTAATAATCAAGTCAGAGAATTCTCCTTATTTTTCTTAAGCACTCACCATATCAAAGAAGTGTTTCTGCTGTAATTATGTGTATAGGCTGTATCAATGTTCCCTGTGCCGATGTCATGTCCTCTAGGATCCGCCGGCCCCGCCCCCTGCCCTCAGAGCCAATCGGCGGCCGGAACACAAGCGCAGAAGAAGAGCGTTCTCATCGGCAAGCGTCCGGGTCTGGGTGTCAGCAGCATGATCAATCAGTTCAAGAACTACTCGCAGTCCAAGAAGACGACGCTCCTCGCTGCCCGACCCAGTGTGTTCAGCTCCCCCGACGATGAAGACGAGGAGGAGGATGACGCACACTTTCTGGAGGTCAAAGGTATCGCACTTCATCTCAGTCGTCATGGCTGGTTCTGACCAGTGAACTTTCATCTAAAGGCTGTTGACTATATCCACACCAGCTTCTCCTTCGTCAAGAGCTGGTTCATTTAACACGACAGACGAACTTCACCCCTCGCTCACTCAATCATGTCTGTCATAGGACTGTCATATCTTTTACATACGAGGATTATTTATACGATCAAGCTCCAAAAGCATACGACTGTCTCCTGAAGTCACATGACGAGCTGCGTGAGGAGCAGACCCACCCGAGTTCGGGTTCTGACCCTTATTTAGAAGAACATTGGGAGAACAGTTTCTCTGATGTTATATATTGTGTGTATGTTGTGGTTCATTCATGTAGGCTCATCATGTGACCTCAGCAGACCAATGAAGCTGCGTTGAATGAACGGGTGCTAAACGAATCAGTTTATTTGTCTTTGTTGGATGTTGACTGTCAGATCATCAGCTGTACGGGACAGACATGCGTCCAGCTGTATTCAGTGTTTGCGTAATGCCGGCGTTCTCATAGCCTGCTTAAAGTTTCCCCCCCAGAGGACGGAGACCTGCGGCTCATCATCGACAAGATGGCCATGTTTGTGGCGGAAGGCGGTGCCGAGTTGGAGAAGAAGGCCATGGAGGACTACAAAGACGATCCCGTCTTCTTGTGAGTTTCACTTACTCCGTTATAGTTTTGCTGTTTTGAGGGTTTCAATGACGTAAACGTCATCAGATATGAGACACATTCAGATCGTTCCAGTCCGGATCGTTCAGCTCTGACTCTGTGTGCAGGTTCTTGTTTGAGAAGAACAGTAAGGACTATCTGTACTACCGGAGGAAAGTGGCTGAAATCAGAAGAGACGCGTCCGCTCAGTCTGATGGTGAGCAGAAACCACGTCCCAACAAACACACAACTCGACTAAATGTTTGTGGAGAGGGAACTCAGGAACAGTCACGCATCAAATAGACTCTTTTACATACGCTGAACTGATCCGTGATGTTTGTTTCGCTCTGAACGTGCACACTGCAGGACACACGAGCGAAACGCTTCTCAAACAAGAGCAAATGTGGGCGGGGCTTGACTGTGTCTGCTGGGGAGTTGATTGGATGGTGGTGGTTTGCTATTGGTGGATCTCGTGTGAGTGACAGGTGGCCCCGCCCTCGTCATCAGAGAAGAGATTCTGATTCAAGATTATGAGGAACACGAATTAAACGCAATAATGAAATGCAATAGGGCTAATCTATGGATTTTTCCCGTTTTCAAATTTTTTCCATTCAAAAAAACATTGTGATGTGTCAGTGTTTTGGCGGCATGTTTACGGTTTAGATTGAATCGAGCGCGCTCAAACTTCCCATCATTCTGATTACGGGAGTCGTTTTGTGACCCTCATCATGACAAAGACACGGAGAAACGCATACGATGCATATCGCGTCTTTAGCGCGCGCATATTCATTATTTCCTATGTAGGTCCGCGGCGAGCGCGCGCGCAAAAGACGCGATACGCGAACGGCCCCTTCGTCGTCTTTTTGCGCCGAGTCAATTCCTCACGCTGCCGTTTCCAGCGTCTCATCATCGACTCATGAAGCTCTATTTCCTTTTCCAACAGCCGGATCAACTGGAGAGCAGCATCATGCGCATTTCTCCGTGTCTTTGTCATGACGAGGGTCACAAAACGACTCCCGTAATCAGAATGACGGGAAGTTTGAGCGCTCGATTCAATCTAAACATTAAACATGCCGCCAAAAAACTGACACGTCACAGAATGTGAAGGAACATTCGAGATGTTTCAGCGGTGCAGATCCGACTGAAAGCCAAAAACAATCGCCACCCCTCGCCATGAAGTTTGAGGATTTTAGAGGTTCGTTTGTTTCAATGTACCTGCGGCTTATAGACGTGTGCGGCTTATTCATGTTCAAAATAATATATTTCTTTTAAAATCCAGTGGGTGCGGCTTATATTCAGGTGCGCTCAATAGTCCGGAAATTACGGTAGGTGAACGGCCTCTTACTCCACTTTTACTGTCTATATGTAGGTTTGCGCGAAACTGTCTGAATCCGGGGCTACATCGCGCATGCGTCGAACCCCACACACGAACCGAACGCGCCACCCCCTATTGATTAACGTCAATCAGATATTACGTTCAATGTAAATACGGAAAACGAATTGATTCGTGGCTTTTGAGAATCTATCGCAAAAAAAAGCAATCAATTTTAATTTTTTTTGCCCAGCTCTAATATGCACCGATAAATCGTTTAGAAAAAACACTGCAATATTCTATACTCGTGGCCTAGTGGTGAGGGAGTCGGGCTTGTAACCTGAAGGTTGCTGGTTCGATTCCCACGCCGGCAGGAATTGAAAGTGGGGATTGTGAATGAACGGCACTCTCTCCACCTTCCATACCATGACTAAGACATCTGACCCCCAATTGCTCCCCTTGTAAGTCGCTTTGGATAAAAGCGTCTGCTAAATGATGAAAAATGAAAAAATGATGATCGCTAATGTGTCCTCGGTCGTGTAGTGTGCACCAGAGCCTCCGTCTGTTGGCGTGACATGAGTGTGAATGTGTGGCAGCAGACGTCACTCTCCTCTTCCCCAACCCGATCCCAGCTCTCCCTCCGGCTGCAGTTCACTCACTTGTTTAGTTTGAGTTGCTGCCGGTTCTGATAGGCTGCTTTAAGTCTCCTCCTCAGTGGACGACAGCACCAGGAAGGTGGCGGAGAAACTGGCGCGCTTCGTGGCGGACGGCGGCCCGGAGGTGGAGATCATGGCGGCTCAGCACAACCGAGACAATCCCGCGTTCAGGTGCTTCATTCAATTCAGTGTCGATTCGTCGCAGTGAGGCTCGATGGAGAACCGATCGTGTTTCTGCTCTTTGGCAGTTTCCTGTACGAGTATCAGAGTGCAGCTCATCGCTTCTACAAGGCCAAAGTGGACGAGTTTCGTCAGGCCAAAAGCGGCTGCGAGTCGCAGACGCCCGTCGCACCCGAACAAACGCCCGCCTCGGCCAAGAGGAAGAGGAAGAGCAGGTGGGGAGCCGAAGATGATAAAGTCCAGCTGCCCTCGCCGAGCGTCATCAGCCCTCCGACCGCCGCGGCCGAATCCAGCACTCCTGCCCTGTCCGGTACGCCCGCTCGGAAAAATGATGTTTGACATGGTTGTTTTTAAAAGTGTCGTTTTTTTTTTTTTTTTTATTTAAAAATTGAAGTTAAAAAAAAAATTATTTTACATTTTCATCATAAATCATGAAATTTTGTTAAAAAGACCATTTTTTTTCATCTCACTACCGAGGCTGATTTTAACTCATGTTTTTTTCTCGTCGCTTCTCTTTCACAATAGATCACCATTTAAAATGCGTTCAGAAGTCTGACTTCTGTGTGTGACTTTAAGGAACGTCAAACTTTTTTGGGTGTTATTCCATAAAATGTAGTTTTTTGAGCTAGACTCAAACGTACCTAAAATTGTCACTACCGAAACATGATGTCTTTGTTCTGGTTGTGACAAAAGAAACACACAATTGTTTATTTCGGGGGAAATAAACACCATTTTAGTTCAGTGATGCAAATCATTAGACTAAAATTGTGTAATATGAAGTGGTCACTACCAACACATTACTGTCATGACTGAAACACGGGATATTTTGACAAAAAATAAAGTATTTCGAATAATCAACTCATAGGCCCGGTTTCACAGACATGGATTAGGCCTGAAGATATTTAAGTATCTTTTATAAACTTTCACTAGAAACAAACATGACTGTTGTGAATCTTGAGACAAAACAATGACATATTTTAAGATGTATCAGTACAAGTTACTTTCGGTTCAAATGGCTCAAACATGCATTTTAGTCCGGGACTATCTTAATCCTTAGTGTTTGGTTTATTCAAGCTAATGAAACTTTATGCCTTTACACAGAAAGATTGGATTCAAAATACTACAAATCTCATTAATTACACTTGAAATGTTGTTAAAATTGTTATTGATTTACCTGTGAAAACTTTAAGAAAATGTATTTACAAGGTAGATGTAAACAATCTTAATATCTTAATGTAACTCTTCTTATTCATTTATTTATTATTTTGTTTCGGTTGTGACACATTTGGAGAGAGGAAAAATGTTCCAAAACTTTCTGAAAATACAATATGAGGATTAACGGTACAATTACCAGAAATGTGTACGTTGGATATTATTCAGTTTGCATACATGCACTTTTTTTATTTAACCCTTATTTCTGCGTGCACTCGTCAAATTGACCCTGATTGGATTCAATACAATTCCTCAAAAATCACACTGTGAAAAACAACAAAGATTCAGGGGCAAACTGTAAACTTTTAATATAATTTAATATCAACATGTGTCAAATATTCCAAAAAATACATATTTGAAGATATGAATGAATGAAAATGTTTTTTAAAAACTGTTTTGTTTTGACAAAATTTGAAAATAAACAGTACATTTTTAAATACAATAAATGATTTTTTTTTTTTTTTAGAATATCATAACTGAACAGTTAAATGTCGCTGTATAATGAAAATATGTACTTTTCCTAAGTTGGCTGTTTTATAAACTCATTTCATGAAGCTGCTGCTTAAAACATGTTTCTGTGTTGAAATAAGTGTGGAAAACCTAATTTTTTAGCGTCATAAGGTAGTAAAAAAATAAAATAACAAAATATAACCAAGAAACGTTATGATTTTGGGTCAGTACAGTTGCTTTAGAGCGTTAAAATGTGCAAACATCACGAACGTTTGTATTTTTGTCAAAAAAACACCAGCATGTTGAAACTTTGCATGACGATAAATGAGGAAAAAGTCACAAAATATCAAGAAAAAAAACTAGAAAATCTAAACGGGTCAAATTGACACAAGGGTTAATGATGTTTACAACTCTGAACCTGAAAATACCAGGAAATTGTGCTTATTTTAGCGAAGAAATGTGCGTATAATTATCGTATCATGTCAAGTCACTTTCAGTGTTTCTTCAGTCATCCAATTTTTTCCTTTTCATAGCTTTTTTTTTTTTTTTTTTTTAAAGGAGGCAGTTGCATAAACACAGCAGAACTAGTCAGATTCAAATGAGACCGATCCACCTTTTCATGTAATTATGACCAGCCTTAACGAAAAAAATGAGATGAGTAACTGGTAAGACTAGACTGACAGTGCACCATCAGTTCATCATGCCCTGGGAATCGAACCCGTGACCTTGGTGTTGCGAGCGCTGTGCTCTGCTGTTCGAGCTACAGGAATGTTGAGGTGTTTGAGGTTTTAGATCATGGAAATCTATTGGTCAAAAAGATCATTTGTGAGAGAATCCTTTTTTTTCCTCACATCCCTAACAAACACTCTCCAATACCACACACACACACATATATTGACGTATAATTTGATGACTTTTCTGCTGTGTGTGTGTATAGATCAGGAGTTGAGCAGTCTGGGATATAAGAAGGGGAAACCGGTCGGTCTGGTGGGCGTGACGGAGCTGTCAGACGACCAGAAGAAACAACTCAAAGAACAGCAGGAAGTATGAAAACTCATGCAGTGACTGTAAAAATGCTGAAACTCGGATACACATATTAGGATTATTATCTTCATATTCACTATGAAGATTACAGGTCACCATTTGCAGCATCTCACATCCTGCGTTCAGCGTCACTTTTATTTATGTAGTGCTTTTTTTGCGAAAAAAAAAGATTCGGCGCATCAAAATGTTTATCGTTAAACGGCGTGACCGTGTGTGTGTGTGTGTGTATCAGATGCAGGAGATGTACGACATGATCATGAAGCACAAGCGGGCGATGCAAGACATGCAGCTGATGTGGGAGAAAGCCATCAGGAACCACCAGCACGAGTACGACAGCGACGAAGAGCTGGATCCCGAGGCCGGGACCTGGGAACATCGACTCCGACAGATGGAGATGGAGAAGACCAGAGGTCACCGCAGGACACCCGTGATTTAAGAGCGTTCGTGGGGTCTGTAAATGCGACGCTAACCGGGATGTGTTTCTCACAGAGTGGGCGGAGCAGCTGACTGAGATGGGCAAAGGGAAGCATTTCATTGGTGACTTCCTGCCACCTGATGAGCTGGAGAAGTTCATGGAGACGTTCAAAGCTCTGAAGGTCAGACCCATCTTCATCATATATGAGACAAATTCATTGAGATAACAGTCAGATCAGTTGACATCCAACTGTAACATGTAAATGTGACACGGGAAGCAGTTCTGGTGTGACGTGTGTCTGTTTGTGATGCACAGGAGGGCCGAGACCCGGATTACTCCGAGTACAAGGAGTTCAAGCTGACTGTGGAGAACATCGGCTTCCAGATGCTGATGAAAATGGGCTGGAAAGAAGGCGACGGTCTGGGTTCTGATGGTCAGGGCATCAAAAACCCCGTCAACAGGTGAACACACACACGTTCTTACTTGTATTTGCTGCTCAGATCACCTGACGCAATTTGGATTACAGAGAAATGCTGAGGATCTGTGTGTGTTTGCAGAGGCAGCACAGCGGTGGACGGCGCGGGGTTCGGTGTGGACCGACCCGCTGAACTCAGCAAGAGTGACGATGAGTATGATGCTTTCCGTAAGAGAATGATGCTGGCGTATCGCTTCAGACCGAACCCTCTGGTGAGTGTCGTCAGTACTTGTTTGCACAAGCCAATAAAAATATAGCTGCAAGCATCAATTATCAGGGTTGAAGCTCTTCAAGGCCTGTTTAAAAGGCTTGTTTTAATTCGCAAGGCTGTAACCATCTCGATCATCGATGGAAAAGACCATTTACAACCAATACAGGAGCAAATATATGGTTTGTAAAGCTTTGAAAAGTCTTGGACTAGTTCGCCAAAGTTGGTTTTTGAAATAATCTCCAATATTTAACGAACGGTTCTGGAGGCAAAGTTGCTACCATGTGGTATGAATGTCGTGGGTTTGTGCACAATCCCTTACACGCGTGAAAAACGTGAATTTCTTTCCAATTTCTCACATGCCTCTAGGACCATGAGTCAAACTGACCCAGTGAGTTAAACTTGCCCGATAGCTAATGAAACTTCATTGGTCGATGGCGGACATGTTTTTTGAGATACGTCAGTGTCTTCAGAGACACTCATGGCAGCTTGGACAAAAACACTGCAAACCAACTTTCAAGTCAATCAGACTAACAGTGAAATAGTTATAGCCATTTTCAAGTTTTTTTTACCTGTTATCGCGCCACCAAGTGGCCAGTTTCCGCGTCCTTTTTCACACAACCACAGAACGAGCTCTTACATAGATGTACCAATTTTGGTGAAAATATCTCAAGCCGTTCATGAGTTATAGCCATTTTCAAGTTTTTTTTACCTGTTATAGCGCCACCAAGTGGCCAGTTTCCGTGTCCTTTTTCACACAACCACAGAACGAGCTCTTACATAGATGTACCAATTTTGGTGAAAATATCTCAATCCGTTCATGAGTTATAGCCATTTTCAAGGTTTTTTTACCTGTTATAGCGCCACCAAGTGGCCAGTTTCTGCGTCCTTTTTCACACAACCACAGAATGAGCTCTTACATAGATGTACCAATTTTGGTGAAAATATCTCAATCCGTTCATGAGTTATAGCCATTTTCAAGTTTTTTTTACCTGTTATAGTGCCACCAAGTGGCCAGTTTCCACGTCCTTTTACACACAACCACAGAATGAGCTCTTACATAGATGTACCAATTTTGGTGAAAATATCTCAAGCCGTTCACGAGTTATAGCCATTTTACTAAAAGTGGCTCCGCCCACTTTGAACATTTTGAGGCCGTGAATTGAAATTTGGGCTTTTTTCGATAATTATCGACAATCTGACTCCAGAGAATCTTGCATCTTTTTGCAGATGTTGTAGTTCCATCATGAATCATGATTTGATTTCATTTGTATCATAAATGCGAGTAGCAACCAAACGAACCCGATGCTCGATCACACGATCAGCAAATAGAGAAGATCTTGATGTGTGTTATTCGTTTGCTAACGCATCTCTTCTGTTCCTGCACAGAACAATCCCAGGAGGCCGTACTACTGAACGCAGCAGCATCACGTCTCTCTCTCCCTCTCTCTCTCTATGTCTCTCTGTCTCTCTCTCTCTCTATGTCTCTCTCTCTCTCTCTCTATTTCTCTCTCTCTCTCTCTCTCTCTATGTCTCTCTCTCTCTCTCTCTCTATGTCTCTCTCTCTCTCTCTCTCTCTCTCTCTCTCTCTCTCTCATAGCAGGTTGAATAATAGTTTTTCCCCCACGGATGTGAGCAGCTCGAGCCCTTCAAGTGTTTCTGTTCCTTTAAACATGTTTTGATTTATTACATTAGATTTATTGAGAACTGTAAAAGCCCCATGATATAGTCCGCTGTGTAATATTATATGAACATCAGTGCTAGCTCCTGGATTTTATGTCTGTTTTACCTGTAAATGAGCACAGATACTACGAATCAAACCTGCACAAAGTGAGTGATTTTAGGCTTGTTCCAATCCTCCGATTAAACTCTTGGTCTGTCATTGAGATCTATTAAACGTCTGTGGTCCTCACATCTCTGTCTGTGTGTTTGCTTGTTCTCTAGATGAGCAGATATCATATAAGAATATGATGAAAAACTGCCGGATCTCAGCTCGTCTCTTCAGAGCTGTTTGTTTCTGCGAACTAATGATTTATGATGCATTTAATTCACTCATCTTTATACTTGACTAGTACATTTTACGTTGTTCTGTGGTGTGAGAAAGTACAAATATTCCATGGAGTAAAAATGTGAAAAAACCATAATTATTATTATCAGAAAGTTTTGTTTATAAACCTTAGAAGATGATCAATGGCCAAATATCTATGATATATTAAATATAATAATATTTCTTTAGCTTATCGCTCGTCAATTAGAGTCTGTGTTTGTGTCACTCTTTCTTGATTGTTTTAATAAGATTTTTATTTTATTGAGAAGGTTAAATGGACATAAAACAAATTAAATGTAGAGTTCTCATAATATTACATTATATTGTAGAATTTGGCACATACTCCAAAAAAAGAGTTGATATATTTGGTTGATTTGGAAGCACATAAAAAGGATTAACGCTTTAGTAAATCTTAATTGTGACAAAAAAATATATTATTTTATATTAAAAGTTGATATGGGGAGGTAAAAAGTCGAAATTATTACATACTAAGTTACAACTATGAGATTAATGTAGGAATTATGGCGTACTACGTCATAAGTATGTTTTTTACGTCATAATTTCGACGTTTTAAATGAGTTGATATATTTGTTTTGATATGGAAGCACATTTTCCCCACATAAAAAGGAGTCATGCTTTAGTAAATCTTAATTGTGACAAAATGAAATAATGTCTTTAATATAAAAAGTTGAAGTTGTGAGGTAAAAGTAGACATTATTGCATACTAAGTTATGATATGAAATTATGATATACTGATTTTTCATTTTGTCATAATTAACTTCGACGTGGTGTGCCATAATTATGATTTTTCTTATGTGACGATAGAAGCCCGTTTCCGCCACTGAAAAGAAAAAAAAGAAGATTTTTGCGACTTTTAAAAAGTAAACTTTAGATAAAAAGTCAGAATTCTGAGTTATAGTCAATTCTGAGTTATAAAGTCAGAATTCTGGGATAAAAAGTCAGAATTCTGACTTTTTTTCTCAGTAAAAAAAAAAATCTACTTTCCTGTTACTGAGATTGACCTTCACTTGAGTATGGAAGCCCGTTTCCGCCACTGAAAAAAAAAAAAGATTATTGCCACTTTTTATCTCAGAATTCTGACTTTTTATCCCAGAATTCTGACTTTTATCCCTGAATTCTGACTTTTATCCCCGAATTCTGACTTTTTATCCCAGAATTCTGACTTTTTATCCCAGAATTCTGACTTTATAACTCAGAATTGACTTTATAACTCAGAATTCTGACTTTTTATCCCAGAATTCTGAATTTACAACTCAGAATTGACTTTATAACTCAGAATTCTGTCTTTTTATCCCAGAATTCTGACTTTTATCCCCGAATTCTGACTTTTTATCCCAGAATTCGTACTTTTTATCCCAGAATTCTGACTTTATAACTCAGAATTCTGAGATAAAAAGTGGCAAAAATCTTCTTTTTTTTCTTCAGTGGCAGAAACGGGCTTCCATAAGTTTTCATTTTAGCTTTTTATATGATTCTTGTCAAAGCGAAACGTCCCTCCAGTTGCTCCTCTCGCGAGAGTCCTCCAAGCTCTCGTTCAGGGTAGGGCCGTTGAACTCTCGCGAGGTTTCCCCTGAGCTCTCGTGTTGTTGTTGTTGTGGTGATGATGGCGGCGGCAGGCGCAGAGGCCCCGGACTCCTGGTATCTGGCTCTTCTCGGTTTCGCCGAACATTTCCGAACCTCCAGTCCTCCCAAAATCCGCTTGTGTGTGCACTGCCTGCAGGCCGTTTTTCAGTTTAAGCCTCCGCAGAGAGTGGAGGCCCGGACGCATTTGCAGCTGGGCTCGGTGCTCTACCACCACACGAAGAACAGTGAGCTGGCCCGCACGCACCTCGAGAAAGCGGTGAGAGAGCGCAGGAAAGCCCGAGGCGTCAGCCGAGCGACAAGGCCCCAGTCCCGGGCTTAATATTATTATTATTTCTTGTGGTTGTTGTTAATTCACCCTAACAGATTCAGTGGTGGAATTCGTTCAAGTGCTATTGTTTTTAACAGCTTATTGTTATGAATCGTATATAATGTGAGTCTTTTGAAAGCAGCTCTTGTGTTTATGTGAGTTTTAGTGATGCGCTGCTGTTGACACTAATAAATGTGATTTATGGTGTGCCTGTGATGCTTTAATGTCTCTTTCTGTCTCCGTTTCAGTGGTTTATCTCACAGCAGGTATCCTTTACCACATTGTGAAGCAAACGTCAAACTTGAACTTTGTCCATTTGTGTTGAGGTTGTGATGTCTGAGCTCAGATCTGAGCTCCAGCACTTGTGAAATGTTTCATTCGAGCTTTTCCTTAGCGCAGGTGTGCAGATAGCGCAGTTCGAGGATGTTAAATTCGAGGCGGCGAGTCTCCTGTCAGAGCTTTACTGCCAGCAGGTGAGTTTGACTGTCAAACAAGAGTTTTCTGTGGAACGCTATTCAGGTAAATTGAGTTGAGCAAACCAATCAGATCGGCCCAAATCATGATGTTCTGCATGTGAATCCTCTCTACAGATCACATTTGACGGGAGCATGTCAAAAAATGTTTTTGCTCTTCTGTTTTCTAGAACTTGGTTGATTCTGCGAAGCCGCTGTTACGGAAGGCCATCCAGATCTCGCAGCAAACGCCGTACTGGCACTGCAGATTGCTGTTTCAGCTGGCGGTACGTCAAACTCTTCATCACAGCCGAGCATTTTTGCCTTCATCACTCTCCTCAATTTTCAATATTACCCCACATGGCTACATTTTCGTCCATGAGTACAAGCGGTCAGATATATGAACTCTTATTTTATCTGCTCCAAGAAAGAACACTTCCTGAATGTAGAAAACATCAAACAAAACTTAAGTCTGAAAACGGGAGACGACGGGAGCTTTTAGAGCAAACACTAGTTACTACTACATGTGCATGAATCTGTCAAGTGAGTTACAATAACACTCACCACACACACACACACACACACACGTATGCACAAGCTCTCTCACACACACACACTCGCTTGCACGCACACTCACACCTACGCACGAGCTCTTATACACACTCGTGTAGACACGCTCACACTTGCACGCACACGTTCACACACTTTTGCAGGCAAGCACACAAACGCTCTCTCACACACACTTGTGCATGCACACACTCTCGCACGCACACTTTCTCTCACACTCACTTGCACGCACACATTCTCTCTCATACTTGCACACAACACAAACGCTCACACACACTTGTGCATGCGCTCTCACACACACTCACACGCTCATGTTCTCTCACACACTTGCACGCACACGCTCTCTCACCCTCTCGCACACAAACGCTCTCTTACACACAGTTGTGCATGCGCACGCTCTCACACACACTTGCACGCACGCTTACCCTCTCGCACACAGACGTTCTCACACACACACACACTCTTTCGCACATGCTCTGCCACGCACACGTGCTCTTACACTCGTGCACACGCACGAATATGCTCACACACACGCTTACTCTCACACATTTGGTCTTCACAAGTATAGTCAAAACAAGTACACACACTCACACACACACTTGCGCGCTATAAATGTTAAAATATTGGGTGCATTTTTTTTATTGCTCACTTTTGTTTCACCTCTCACCATTTTACGTTAGCGTGCGAGGCTCGTATGCGATGATTGACGTCAGAGAAACGTCAGCTGGCTATAATCAATTATGCTCTATTACTGCGTCGACGCAGAATTGTCCACGTCCGCATCGCGTGTGAACGATTCATTTCAACACCCCTAACTCAAGTCTGATGAGCTGATGAATCTGAAACAAGCCATTCCTTCTTGGTTCAATGTGAGCAACGTCATTCTAACAGCTAGAGGCTGTTTCTGTTTTCCTACAGCAACTTCACACGCTAGAGAAGGATCTGGTGTCGGCCTGCGATCTGCTGGGCGTCGGTGCGGAATACGCCAGAGTCGTGGGATCTGAATACACCAGGTGACTTTCAGAACATCACCTGCATTCGAGACGTTTAATTTCACCGACATGTTAACGATTAAACTGTTTTCACAGAGCGCTCTTCCTGCTGAGCAAAGGCATGGTGAGTATCGGCGTTCACTCGCTTTACAGTACGTCAGCAAATACTGGCTTGAATGGCTTTTCTGGTCACGTGACCCGAGTGAAAGCCCCGCTTAATGCGTCCGTGTTTGTAGTTGCTGTTGATGGAGCGTAAGCTGCAGGAGGTTCATCCGCTCCTGACGCTTTGCGGGCAGATCGTGGAAACCTGGCAGGGAAACCCCATCCAGAAGGAGTCCCTGCGTGTTTTCTTCCTGGTGCTGCAGGTGACGCATTACCTGGATGCCGGACAGGTGAGTGTCAGTCCATCCAACCTTCACAGCTCAAACATCTCTCTCTGACACTGACAGAACTGAGCTGACATGCACTGAGAATTCTGTGCTTGAGCCAATAAAAAGCGTCTGTTTGAACCTAAAAGCGAGGTGGGCAGTGAATTAAAATTTAATAATCAAAAACAGTAATCTGAACATGTCTAATTAAATGAATTCATAAAAACAAATTTTATTATTACTATTTCAATTCTATGAAATGCTTAATCCTCTGAATTCAAACAAACGGTCACAATATCTTCAAGTTAAACCGATCTTATTTTGACGGGTTGTCATGAAGACCTTCTGTGTGTTTGACACGACGATAGTTTTTCTCAAACTAAACGGTAAAAAGCTCATGAAGTGATCCTTAGAGCAGCGTGTGGGGAAACGAATCCGAGCGTCTGTGCCGCTCATTCGCACAGAGACGTGCAGAACGCGCCGGATTCGTGTTTGGTTGCATTAGAGACGGCAGTGAATGCTGTGCTGGTGTTGAACCGAGTTCGCTGTGTGCAGGTGAAGAGCGTCAAGCCGTGTCTGAAGCAGCTCCAGCAGTGCATCCAGACCATCTCCACACTTCACGATGACGAAATCCTGCCCAGTAACTCGGCCGACCTCTTCCACTGGCTGCCCAAGGAGCACATGTGCGTCCTTGTCTATCTGGTGAGTGACGTTTTCATCTCTGACATCACGACTGCAACAGGAAAACTGCTTTATCCTTCACTGATTTGATGGCTGTGTGTGTGTGTGATTGTTTCAGGTGACGGTCATGCACTCAATGCAGGCCGGATACCTGGAGAAGGCCCAGAAATACACTGATAAAGCGCTCATGCAGTTAGAGAAACTCAAGAGTGAGTCTGGTCACATGATTGAACACACACAGACTCTCAGAGATGCTGCTGATGTGTGTGTGTGTGTGTGGTGACTGATGTTTCTGTGTTTTCCAGTGCTGGACTGCAGCCCCATCCTGTCGTCATTTCAAGTCATTCTGCTGGAGCACATCATCATGTGTCGTTTGGTGACGGGACACAAGGCCACGGCGCTGCAGGAGGTGTGTGTGTGTACGATCGACACCGCTGGGTGTGGCTCTTGACGACTGTGCTGTGTAACACGTGTGTGTGTGTGTGTGTGTGTGTGGTGTTGACAGATCTCTCAGGTGTGTCAGCTCTGTCAACAGTCTCCACGGCTCTTCTCCAATCACGCCGCTCAGCTTCACACGCTGCTGGTGAGTCAAACTCCACTAACTGTGCTGAAAGATAAGAGTGTCAACACATTAGGGCTGCACGGTTTTAGAAAATTCAATTTAAAAATTCGATTTTAGAAAAAACAATTCACATTTTTTGTGCTTGTTTATAGGGCTGCGACACTTGGCCAAAATGTTTATAATGTTTAAAGTAATTAATTACTATTATATTTTTATTACTAATATTACTTAATAAAAGTAAAATTCCTAAATACTATTAATGTTGTAATATTTCACTGTGAAATAGAGGAAATTAATATTTAAGATTTACTTTTTTGCATCACAACAGTAAAATTGCAATACTAATATAGCTGCAAGCAGCGATATGGGGGCCAATCCCTGAATTGGAAGAGCAGAAAAGGCAAAAATTAATTGTCCATGAAAAATAGCTGGTTCAGTGGTACAAAAATACACTCATTTCTAATCCTAGAGGAAGAGAGACTAATACAATACGAATTGGGATAAGATAGGAAGCGAAATGACACAATTTTATAAAGTTGTCCCACACAGGACTCGAACCCACAGTCTCTGTCACTTCTCTTGTCATATGAAGATGCCACATTTGACACAGATGCCGAAGTTCAGTAGTTCAAGTGAGAATCAACTGAATTTTTATATAAATTCAAAGTATTTTATATTTAATTACTTCAGGTGAGATAATTCTCAATGTCCAGAGCAGAAGCAATGTTTCACTTTTGGAGACTAATATCTCAGGAACAGTAGCGAATATCAAAAATATCCATTCAGTCATTTCTGTGTGGCCGATTTTAGACACAATTTGTAGGAGTTGCAGCAAAAAAAAGTTTTTCATTTACTTCAATATGGCAGACAGGCACATTTAAGGAAAATGATTAATGAAACATCGTCAGAATCGGCATTAGAGAATGAAACAACATTGAGAAAACAGACTTTGGACAGTGTTTTCAGAAGTTATAAGCATTGGTGCAAAAACCCTTATATCTCTGGAACACTTGATGGTGCTTTGTTCAAACCTCTAAGGTGCCTTCAAGACATGCTGATGATGATCCATACCGAATTTTTTGCCGATATGTCAAATCGTTTAAGAGATAATACAATTTATGTCAGAATTCAAAATGCCGGTCCCAAGGTTCGTCCAATCATGGTCCAGTCCAAATTGGTATCCATTGACTTGATCATGATTTTCTGACAAGCTGTTCCAAAAATAGCCATTTTTCTCAGATCTCATGACCTGTTGGTGGTGCTATTCCCAAATTCGGCATGGATCCGATGAAGCGTACCAAGTTTTGTTTCGATTGCTCAAAGTTTGGCCAAGATACAGCCCCTGAACCAACTTCGCGTCAACCTCGTTAAATTCACAATCATAATTTTTGAACAAAAATTAATCAAATCTGTTCAGTCATTTCTTTGCTAAGAATCGGACAAAATTTGAAGGAATAGTGAAAAAACTGAAGACTGTACTTCTCAAAATGCCCATTACTGGAATTTTGAACTGGTGGTGGCGCTATAGAGTTGGGCCTAGAGACTCCAAAATTGGTCCAATCACTATTCATTACCATCTCTACAGATGTGCCAAATTTCATCATTTTGTCATGTTCTGTTGATAGGGCTGCCATTGACTCCCATTTGGGAAGAATAATAATAATAGAGATGAAGACGAAAACAAACGGATACAATAGTATTTCTTTATTTTCAAACGTTAAACTTTTATTTTGATGGAAAACTGCGGGGAGCATTTAAGTCATCATCAAAGCTCTTTTCTTCTCTGAGTCGTATATCTAAATGAAACGCTTCTCAAACAAGAACGAATGTAGGCGGGGCTTGATTGTGTCTGTGGGGAGTTGATTGGATGGATCTCACGTGAGTGACAGGTGGCCCCGCCCTCGTCATCAGAAGAGACGTTGGGTTTTATTTGAATTAATCGTGCAGCTCTATGAAGAATGTGAGTTTGTGCTCAGGGTTTCAGACCGTTTCTTCAGTCGGATCTGTGATGCGTGTCGTGTTGATCATGTGATGTTGTTGTGTTTCAGGGTTTGTACTGTATCTCTGTGAACTGTATGGACAACGCTGAGGCCCAGTTCACTACGGCACTGCGGGTGAGAGCCGTAAAGCCTCTGCTGTCGCTCTGTTCTGATAAACATGACCGTGCTGACCTCTTTCGTGTGTGTGTGTGTGTGTGTGTGTGTGCGCAGCTCACCACGCATCAGGAGCTGTGGACGTTCATCGTGACCAATCTGGCGAGTGTGTACATCAGAGAGGGCAACAGACATCAAGAGGTCAGTCATCGTGGAATTCTTTTATGATTATCAATCGTCAATAATATTCCATGACTAATGACCATGATTTCTCCTCCTCCCGTCATCCGTGCAGCTCTACAGTCTATTAGAGCGGATAAACCCGGACCACAACTTCCCCGTCAGGTAACGCTGATCTTAAACACGCTTATCAGACAGATTCCTAACAAATGAATGACTCCACAAGTCCGACCGATGTATAAAAAGGATTCAGACACAATAGATTCTGATTGAAGCTGAACTGGTCGATAGAACAACTTAAACTGAACGGAATTGATCTGAATAACGACTCTATTGTCTTCTGTTGAGCTGCTTTAGCGCTGAATCTGAGTGCGTCTCATGTTGTGAATCATTGATTATTTTACCGTTTATTATAATGAAGCCGCCGTTTAAACGCATGTTTCTGGACTCTTCTCCAGTTCTCACTGTCTGCGCGCAGCGGCCTTCTACATCCGTGGGCTGCTCTCCTTCTTCCAGGGACGCTACAATGAAGCCAAGTGAGTGTGTGAGCGAGCGAGTGTGTGTGAGTGAGTGAGTGAGTGTGTGAGCGAGCGAGTGTGTGTGAGTGAGTGAGTGAGTGAGTGAGTGAGCGAGTGAGCGAGTGAGCGAGCGAGTGTGGTGTGTGAGTGAGTGAGGGAGTGTGAGTGAGTGTGAGAGTGAGTGAGTGAGTGAGTGAGTGAGTGAGTGAGTGAGTGAGTGAGCGAGTGTGGTGTGTGAGTGAGTGAGGGAGTGTGTGAGTGAGTGAGGGAGTGTGAGTGAGTGAGGGAGTGAGGTGTGTGAGTGAGTGAGGTGTGAGTGTGAGTGAGTGAGTGAGTGAGTGAGTGAGTGAGCGAGTGTGTGAGGGAGTGTGTGAGTGAGTGAGGGAGTGTGTGAGGGAGTGAGGTGTGTGAGTGAGTGAGGTGTGTGAGTGAGTGAGGGAGTGAGGTGTGTGAGGTGTGTGTGAGTGAGTGAGGGAGTGTGTGAGTGAGTGAGGGAGTGTGTGAGTGAGTGAGGGAGTGAGGTGTGTGAGGGAGTGAGGTGTGTGAGTGAGTGAGGTGTGTGAGTGAGTGAGGTGAGTGAGTGAGTGAGTGAGTGAGGTGTGTGAGTGAGTGAGGTGTGTGAGTGAGTGAGGTGTGTGAGTGAGTGAGTGAGTGAGGAGTGTGTGAGTGAGTGAGTGAGGGAGTGAGGTGTGTGAGTGTGTGAGTGAGTGAGGGAGTGAGGTGTGTGAGTGAGTGTGTGAGTGAGTGTGTGAGTGAGTGTGTGAGTGTGTGAGTGAGTGAGGGAGTGTGTGAGTGAGGGAGTGTGTGAGTGAGTGAGGGAGTGAGGTGTGTGAGTGTGTGTGTGTGAGTGAGTGAGGGAGTGAGGTGTGTGAGTGAGTGTGTGAGTGAGTGAGGGAGTGTGTGAGTGAGTGAGGTGTGTGAGTGAGTGAGGTGTGTGAGTGAGTGAGGTGTGTGAGTGAGTGAGGGAGTGAGTGAGTGTGGTGTGTGAGTGTGAGTGAGTGAGTGAGTGAGTGTGGTGTGTGGTGTGTGAGTGAGTGTGAGTGTGAGTGAGTGTGCGAGTGTGTGAGTGAGTGTGAGTGTGAGTGAGTGAGGGAGTGAGGTGTGTGAGTGAGTGTGTGAGTGTGTGAGTGAGTGAGGGAGTGTGTGAGTGAGGGAGTGTGTGAGTGAGTGAGGGAGTGTGTGAGTGAGTGAGGTGTGTGAGTGAGTGAGGTGTGTGAGTGAGTGAGGTGTGTGAGTGAGTGAGGGAGTGAGTGAGTGTGGTGTGTGAGTGTGAGTGAGTGAGTGAGTGAGTGTGGTGTGTGGTGTGTGAGTGAGTGTGAGTGTGAGTGAGTGTGTGAGTGAGTGTGTGAGTGTGCGAGTGTGTGTGTGAGTGTGTGAGTGTGAGTGAGTGTGCGAGTGAGTGTGCGAGTGAGTGAGTGTGTGTGAGTGAGTGAGGTGTGTGGTGTGTGTGAGTGTGTGAGTGTGTGTGAGTGAGTGAGTGAGTGAGGGAGTGAGTGTGGTGTGTGAGTGTGAGTGAGTGAGTGAGTGTGGTGTGTGAGTGTGAGTGAGTGTGCGAGTGTGTGAGTGAGTGTGCGAGTGTGTGTGTGTGTGTGTGAGTGTGTGAGTGAGTGAGTGAGTGTGAGTGAGTGTGCGAGTGAGTGAGTGTGTGTGTGAGTGAGTGAGGTGTGTGTGAGTGAGTGAGGTGTGTGTGAGTGAGTGTGGTGTGTGTGAGTGTGTGAGTGTGCGAGTGTGTGAGTGAGTGAGTGAGTGTGGTGTGTGGTGTGTGAGTGAGTGTGAGTGTGAGTGAGTGTGTGAGTGAGTGTGTGAGTGTGCGAGTGTGTGTGTGAGTGTGTGAGTGTGAGTGAGTGTGCGAGTGAGTGTGCGAGTGAGTGAGTGTGTGTGTGAGTGAGTGAGGTGTGTGGTGTGTGTGAGTGTGTGAGTGTGTGTGAGTGAGTGAGTGAGTGAGGGAGTGAGTGTGGTGTGTGAGTGTGAGTGAGTGAGTGAGTGTGGTGTGTGAGTGTGAGTGAGTGTGCGAGTGTGTGAGTGAGTGTGCGAGTGTGTGTGTGTGTGTGTGAGTGTGTGAGTGAGTGAGTGAGTGTGAGTGAGTGTGCGAGTGAGTGAGTGTGTGTGTGTGAGTGAGTGAGGTGTGTGTGAGTGAGTGAGGTGTGTGTGAGTGAGTGTGGTGTGTGTGAGTGTGTGAGTGTGCGAGTGTGTGAGTGAGTGAGGGAGTGAGGTGTGTGAGTGTGCGAGTGAGTGATGATTCTGATGCTGATGATCTGACCGTCTCTCATCTGTGTGTGTTCAGGCGCTTCCTGCGCGAGACACTGAAGATGTCTAACGCTGAGGATCTGAACCGTCTGACGGCCTGCTCTCTGGTGCTGCTGGGACACATATTCTACGTGCTGGGGAACCACAGGGTAAAACACACACACACACACACACCTCCATATGACCCATACGTACAGTGTTCATTCAGGAGAAACGGTTATATTATAGAAAATCCTAGAGAAGAACTAAAATAAATGTCACATGCAAATTAGTTTTAGATTTCATTTCCAGTGATTTATTTCAGAGCTTCAACTTAAACTTATTTCAAATGATTGCAAAGGCAATATTTCTAGTTTTTTAATTTTAGGTTTTTCAATTAATATTTGCTGCATTTTATGTGCTTTCGTTCAGGAGAGCAACAACATGGTGGTTCCAGCGATGCAGTTGGCCAGTAAGATCCCAGACATGTCTGTGCAGCTCTGGTCCTCGGCTCTGCTGAAGGGTGAGCGACTTCCTGTCTCTGCGAACACACACAGGAACTCCTCTGGGCGTCTGTACGTGTAGCTCAGATTGTGTTTGTGTCTCTGTCCAGATCTCAACAAGGCCTGTGGGAACTCCATGGACGCACACGAGGCTGCGCAGATGCACCAGAACTTCTCCCAGCAGCTCCTGCAGGATCACATCGCCGCCTGCAGCCTGCCCGAACACAACCTCATCAGCGTACGCAGTCTTCACACACACACACACACACACACACACACACTGATGGAAGTGTTGCTTCATGAAGCTTCGAATCCTTTGAGAATCATCAAACTACCAAAGTCACTTGATTTCAGTCAATGACACGAAAGACGCCTATATCTTTATACCTGATCTCGGATCAGTTTTATGGATTTGTGATCACACATTTGGAAGAGATATGGAAGCTCGTTTCCGCCACAGTATAAAAAAGTGAACATTCAGTTTGTCACGTGTAACTAAGGCTGCGTTCACTCTTGTAGTTCGTTTGGACCAAAACACAAACACAGAACATATAGTCCTGGTCCTCTCAGCGTCACACTGGCATTTTTAACACCTGAAGTGACCGAACCAAAGGCGTAGGGATACGGTCACGACCTGATTGGTCGCTTTTATGACGTATATTTGGCGACGGATCTCGCTTACCGAACGTTCAAATCAACGCTGTGTTCTGGATTAAACGCTTTATTTTGACCAGCTGAGAATCACGAAGAGCTCATCAAATGTTCAACACATTCAGAACCGCAGCAGGATTTCCAGAAACTTCACGCTCCACGTTTGCCCTCGACTCATTTTGATACGCTGATCTTCAAATCAGCGACTCGTAGCGTCGCATCTCGTGACATCACGTCCTGTTTTTGGTCGGTTCGCGCGTCTTTGGTCCGTGTCGCGTTCATACATCGGTCGAACCGCACCAGAGTTCGTTTGGAAGCGGAGCGAGACCCGTCTTTATAGCGTCTCGGTCCACACCAGGGTTCTGATGGCAGCGTTCACACATGAACTGAGCGATCGCACCAGGGTTCGCTTTAATCCAACCGAACGTGACGAGTGTGAACGCAGCCTAAATCAACTCTGGGAGGTCTCGCTCCGCTTCCAAACGAACTCTGGTGCGGTTCGACACGCGACACGGACCAAAGACGTGTGAACCGACCAAAAACAGGACGTGATGTCTCGAGATTTGAAGATCGGCGTATCAAAATGAGTCGAGGGCAAACGTGGAGCGTGAAGTTTCTGGAAATCCTGCTGCGGTTCTGAATGTTTTGAACATTTGATGAGCTCTTCGTGATTCTCAGCTGGTCAAAATAAAGCGTTTAATCCAGAACACAGCGTTGATTTGAACGTTCGGTAAGCGAGATCCGTCGCCAAATATACGTCATAAAAGCGACCAATCAGGGCGTGACCGTATCCCTACGCCTTTGGTTCGGTCACTTCAGGTGTTAGAAATGCCAGTGTGAACGCTGAGAGGACCAGGACTATATGTTCTGTGTTTGTGTTTTGGTCCAAACGAACTACAAGTGTGAACGCAGCCATAAACTCACGAGTTTATTTCTCGTAATTGCGACTTGTATAAACGTCAGTCGCGATTTAAGCAATTATTGGCTTAATCAAACTTCATAAAACAAAGAAAGCCAAAGTTATAAAAGTAGATTTTCAGTAAATCATTTGTAGATGTGAGTGTTTTCATCTACACCGTTCTGACCAGCAGGAGTCGCCAGAGTGTGCCGTCGAGAGCGATTCAAAAGAGTGAATCATTTCGAGATTCGGTTTCAAAAAGCATCATTCCCGAGCGGAGTCAGCTGACATCATGAGTTTCCACGTTTAATCTGACGAATATCTTTATGTGATTTGTCCTGAATGTTTGTGTGTGTTTCAGTGGACGGACGGCCCTCCTCCAGTGCAGATTCAAGCCCAGAACGGACCCACGACAAGCCTGGCGAGCCTGCTTTAAACACACACACACACACACACACACACGCGCTGACGAGCGAGACCAGCTGCCTTTGACCTGCGGATCTATCCTGTATTATTCAGATTTTAACTTATTGAGTTTGCTCACGGTTTACGAGTCTTCGGGGACGACTCCGGACACTCGACAGACGGACGTATATAAAGACGTGTTTCTTTGGTTTAACGACGAGGTCACGTGTCACTCCGGATCGGTTTAGCTGTGCCAGTTTTCATCGGATCACGAGGATCAATGTGAAACCGTTTTATTCTGACCGTCACATAAACCCGTCGAACGTATTCGCCACAAAATAAAACCTGTTTCGTATTGAAGAGCAGCAAGTATTGTGACGTTATTGATGACTTTTAACCCCCCAAATTCTTGACGTTTATTTAGATGATTTATTCCTTTGATTAAAACTTTGCGATTACGGTCATGCGAGTGAAACATCTGAACTTGTTTGTAAACGCTCCTAAAATGGGAATGACTCGTTTCTGTCAGGAAATTAGAATTTGATGAACCGTTTCCCTTATTTTGTGGTGAAAATGCGGGATTCGTGTCGGTCTGAATCGTTTGCTTTCGAATCTTTTCGTCGAGTGTTTGATGTGAACGGCAGTGAAGTTTTCTATGCTTTCATATTTTTACGTCTCACACACACACACACACACTCATTTCCAGCTCGGAAGACTTTTGTTTTGTACCTGCACGTCTCATCTTTTATTGTACAAACAGTCTTTTCTTTTAAAAGTATTTACCTCTTTTTTCTTCTGTAGTTTTAACAAATGCATTTATGAAATTTTGTAAAGTTTGAATATTTATATACCACATTTAACAATATTATAATCTGTCATGGTTTGATTTGGAATAGCCTCAGTGTGTATGAAGGTTATGAGATCTGTTGTCTCCGTAGGGTAGATGAGGACCGGCTCGACGCTCTTTCTAATAACTATTTTTAAACTCTCGTATGATTTCTTTGTGTCTGCTTCAAAATCATCAGCATTTTTTAAATAAAATTGGAGAAGTGAACCAAGTTTGTGATTCGTGGTGTTCATTGAGAGCGTTTCCCTTGTGTAAAACATGTACTTTGAATCCGATGATGTGAGGAAGAACGGACATTATTTTTAAGGTGAATATGAAGTGAAGTTGCAGAATCGGTCACAGCAATCATCATATCTTTCATTGTTTGATTAAAAACAGACATTTCTTGAAATCTTCATCTTTTTAAAGTCATCATGAAATCACAATTGACACTTCTTGTTTTTATGGAATGATGCCGTTTATTATGATTTATCGCTGCACTTCATTATTGCGTTTAATTCATGTTCCTCATAATCTGGAATCAGAATCTCTTCTCTGATGACAAGGGCGGGGCCACCTGTCAAGCACACGAGATCCACCAATAGCAAACCACCACCATCCAATCAACTCCCCACAGACACAGTCAAGCCCCGCCTACATTTGCTCTTGTTTGTGAAGCGCTTCGCTCGGATATACGACACTATAGAGAAGAAAAGACGGGTACAACTGTGTGTGTGCGTGCGTGTGAGTGTGTGTGTGAGAGACAGACAGAGAGAAAGTGTGTGTGTGTGTGAGCATATCTGAGTGTGAGTGTGTGAGTATATCTGAGTGTGAGTGTGTGAGTATATCTGTGTGTGTGTGTGTGAGTATATCTGAGTGTGAGTGTGTGAGTATATCTGAGTGTGTGTGTGCGAGTGTGTGAGTATATCTGAGTGTGAGTATATCTGAGTGTGAGTGTGAGTATATCTGTGTGTGTGTGTGTGAGTATATCTGAGTGTGTGAGTATATGTGCGTGTGAGTATATCTGAGTGTGTGATTGTGTGAGTATATCTGAGTGTGAGTGTGAGTATATCTGAGTGTGTGTGTGTGAGTATATCTGAGTGTGAGTGTGAGTATATCTGTGTGTGTGTGTGTGAGTATATCTGAGAGTGTGAGTATATCTGAGTGTGTGAGTATATCTGAGTGTGAGTGTGTGAGTATATCTGAGTGTGTGAGTATATCTGTGTGTGTGTGAGTATATCTGTGTGTGTGTGTGAGTATATCTGAGTGTGTGTCAGTATATCTGAGTGTGTGTGTGTGAGTATATCTGAGTGTGTGAGTATATCTGAGTGTGAGTATATCTGAGTGTGAGTGTGTGAGTATATCTGTGTGTGTGTGAGTATATCTGTGTGTGTGAGTATATCTGAGTGTGTGTCAGTATATCTGAGTGTGTGTGTGTGAGTATATCTGAGTGTGTGTGTGTGAGTATATCTGAGTGTGTGTGTGAGTATATCTGAGTGTGTGAGTATATCTGAGTGTGTGTCTGAGTATATCTGAGTGTGTGTGTGAGTATATCTGAGTGTGTGTGTGTGAGTATCTGAGTGTGTGAGTGCGAGTGTGTGAGTATATCTGTGTGTG
>CM074303.1:13893904-13916404 GCA_037194245.1 Opsariichthys bidens
ATATTATACTATTATAAAATATATATATATATATATATATTATACTATTATATTTTACTTGACTTTGAGTTTTTATATTAATAAATATTAAAAATAAATTTATATTATTACTATTAAATAAATAATGTTTATTATATTATTATAATATATTACTTGACTTTGAGTTATATTTTTATTTATTTTTATATTTATATATATATATATAACACACACACATGCACACACACACATACATATATATTATATATATATATATATATATATATATATATATATATGACACTGTAGATTTGACAGCTGAATGTCACATGAATGTGTGAAAATATTCATGAACTCTAGAGCGACAATATGCAGAATGATGAATTTCGCCAAATGACCTGAAGAGTCTTTATTTTGGAAATGCATGAGTTGGGCTATATAAAGTTTATTCGCACTATATATAGCACAGTTCATACACGGTGGTAATTAAAGTGCTTTACGTTAAAAAAATGCAAAAAAAAAAATGCAATAAAGTTTCTAAATTAAATGAAGAATGTAAGGTCTCCCTTTATATTAGGTCTGTACTTAGATTAAAAATGTACTGTAATGTATAATGTACAGTGTGTTTATTGTAAAACAGGTGGATGCGGGTGAGGTTAGGACAGGTTTGGGTTAGTTTAAGGGTGTGTTGACAGTGTAATTATAAATGTCATAACAGAGATTAATTACACGCATGCATTTTTTTTTTTTAAATGCATAAAAACATGTTTTGTATAAGTGCATTGTGTCAAATGATTAATTTAATGTTAGCTTGTACACAGCCTAATATTTAAAGACATTTAATATGAAGTGGGACCAGTAATGGGTAAGTTACTCAAAACAAAGTAATTAATCACTAACTTCTAATTACATCTTAACGTGCGTTCACCAGAGAAGACACGCGTGCATACGAGCATAAAGGAAATAAAGCAACACTTCTTCGGCTTCTCTTCGCTGGATAAGCGTAAATGAGAGGCTGTAATAGTTTGTGGTCATTAAATGCTTTCAGTCGGTCAGATTCACACTCTTGTGTCACATGATGCTGTGATGAAGAGTTGACCGCAGGATGTCCATCTGCTCGGCTCTTTATAGGCGTCCGCGAGCTGCCTGCGGGAAACACACTTATGGACGTGTTTCACGATGAAGGTGATCTTGACTGATGGTGTGAGGATGTGCTGCAGCCTGTTTTATCGAAGTCAAACCCACCCATTTTTTCTTAATGTGGCGAATTGACAGATCGATTACACGTCAAACCAGCAAGAACGACGACCATATCACAGCGGCGGATGATATGAGATAGAGCTCGAAAAATCGTACGTCAAATTCCCGGACGATGGACTTTATGAACTGATAAAACGATGTTTAGAATGTTGGACTGTTACAGAGCGGAGGGGGAGGAGCTTGTTACACTGCCTCCAGTCAAAACATGTTAGCATGATTAGCGTATTTTGATGCTAACGCGTTTAACATTTTGCTATTCACATCCTAACACGCATTTTAGTAACATATTTTTAAAGAGATGCTAACACAATTAGCGTGTTGCTTGCATGTTTTTAGCACGATGCTAACATGATTAGCATGATGCAAACATGTTTAGCATGTTCCTAGAATGATTTAACATTTTGATAGTTAACCTTTAGCTTGTTAACACAATTAGCGTATTGCTAGCATGTTTTTAACAAGAAGCTAACATGTTTAACATGTTCTTAGAATGATCTAACATTTTGATAGTTAACTATTAGCATGTTAACACAGTTAGCATGTTGCTAGCATATTTTTAACAAGATGCTAACATGATTAACATGTTGTTAGCATAATGCTAACATGTTTAGCATGTTCCTAGAATGATTTAACATTTTGATAGTTAACTATTAGCTTGTTAACACAATTAGTGTGTTGCTAGCATGTTTTTAACAAGATGCTAACATGATTAACATGTTGCTAGCATGATGCTAACATGCTTAGCATGTTCCTAGAATGATTTAACATTTTGATAGTTAACTATTAGCATGTTAACACAGTTAGCGTGTTGCTAACATATTTTTAACAAGATGCTAACATGATTAACATGTTGCTAGCATGATGCCAACATGTTTAGCATGTTCTTAGAATGATTTAACATTTTCATAGTTGACTATTAGCTTGTTAACACAATTGGCGTGTTGCTAGCATGTTTTTAACGAGATGCTAACATGTTTAACATGTTGCTAGCATGATGCTAACACGTTTAGCAAGTTGCTAGAATGATTCTAACACAATTTCATGCTGCTTGCATTGTTTACACGATTAACATGTTACTAACATGCTTTTAACAAAGTTAGCATGTTGTTAGCATAATGCTAACATGATTACCGTGTTGCTTGCGTGTTTGAACAAGATGCTAACACAACTAGCATGATGTTAGCACAATGAGTATGTTGTTTGCATGTTTTAAGATGTTAACACAACTAGCATGATGTTAACACTTAGCTAATTAGCATGTAGCTATCCAGCGCTTGCATGTGTAGCATGTTGGAAGGCATGTTTCCTAGCATGAGTCAAAAGAGCCAACCCCCACTGTGCTGCAAAGATATCCATCTGGGCCTTTTATAATGGCAGTCTATGGGATCAGTTGCTAGGGTGCTCTAAATGGTTGCTAGGGTGTGGCTAGACAGTTTCCTTGGCGATATGTAAAAGTCAAAAGAGGCAACCCACTTGCTCTACAGTATTCTGATTCATAGCCATACCTCTCACCTTTTCCAATGGAAGTCTATGGGGTGGTTGCTAAGGTGCTGTGACCGGTTGCTAGGGTGTAGATATGCACCACTAATAACCTTATAAAATTCATACAGCACGTGTTTGAGCACGTTATGCTCATTGCATACTGCAGCCGTGTTTGTTTTGGTGTTCGCCACCTGATGATGCCGGAAGCATTTTGTGTCCGTTGCCATGACGATAGGATGCTGAAGCCGTTGCCAGGTGACAGTGACATAACTCCCAATTTGCATACCATCCATGCTTAAAAGTATTCAAACATAGAGTTTGTGTCCGTAATTGTAGTACTTCGACTCGATAAGAACTACAAACAGGAACAAAAAGTGTTAAAAACTACAAAAATGGCGGACAAAAGACCTTAATGGCAGATCAGCTTTACAGAAGGAAGTGGGCACGTAACTATTGCTGTGTGAAAGCGCACACTCATCCACTCGTTCACTAACCCCTATCTAGTGCACGGCAGTCCAGCGCACTATATCAGCAAAGAGTGAACGAAAACGAGGGAACGAATTCGGACGCTGACGTTAATAGCGTGCGCCAGACAATTTCGTCATTAACATTTCCTGTAATATGTCCCGTTTAGCTTAATATTACTGTTTATTGAGAATAAAAACATGTGTGTCATGCTATTTAGTACATTTATATTTAAAAATAACAGAACAAAAACACGACAGTCACATTTGTTTATAAAAAATATAATAGTAAATAAATACATTTTATTATTTAAAATAATAACATTTTATCAAATGTTCATACGACAATAAGTATATATATTATGATATGAACCTGTATCGTTTCGCTTCAACTAATTGTTCTAATTAATAAAAAATGACACTTACGTTTGTAGAAGTTGCCGCTTCCCGTATTGCCGTCCGCTATATTTATTTTTCTTTCGCGCTCGATCGCGTTGGATTTCGGGTGACGGCGCTTTAACGAGCGTACGGCGAACGTGCGCTCAAAATCAGAGAGGATTGTGGGTAAAAGTAGTGAATGAATGTAGGGAATGAAGTCGTTCACTCAGACACCCGATTCAGTGCACTATATAGTGGATAGGGAGCGCTTTCGGACGCAGCTCCAGTGTCCGAAATTGTAGTACTTCCGGTTGCTCACAATACATTGCGCGTTGATTTGAGGATTCGACAAGAACTACAAACAGGAACTTAAAAACTACAAAAATGGCGGCAGATCAACTTTACAGAAGGAAGTGGTTGACGATGGCAGTTTAAACGGTGACAGTATGTGACAGAGTGCTTTATCAAAGAATTTGTCAAAAATTCTCGGCCCATACTTGTCGGGCACACTATAAGTAAAGTTGATGATACACCGCACAACTTTCTGAGCGATGTGGCTTGGGCACTTTCCCATCGAGAATGAGCAAAACTATTTCTACCTGGATTCTTTAGCTGCCCGTTGACGGCAACATTGCTCAGAAAGTTGCCCCGTGTATCGTGGCTTTAAGTGAATTGGGACGCATTATGAGCCTCGACCGTTTGAAGAATGAAGCTCTGAAGCCGAGAAAACGCATGACTTGGGCTGTTAATATAGATTTAGCTTCGTCTCACAGCGTTTAAGTTTGCATCGCTCCACTCTTTTGCGGTTTGCGGTGGCGTGACGTTTCTGTGTAGCATTTGCATGAGCTTGCAGGAGAGACTTGGCAAACCACAGCTGCAAAACTCTGTCCAGCAGCTGCCTGATGGAAACATGTCTGTCTTTGAGTCATCACGTTCTCGAGCTTCACTCCACGTTTACTGACACTAGAGACACTTTAACCCTTCAGTGACTGTTTACATTCATCGCTCTGACTTCACTCATCTCAGCAGTGTTTGTCCGGGGTGAAACGCACAACGTTTTGCACTTTTTTAAAAGCGATAGTTCATCCAGAAATAATCATTTGCTCGTCCTTGTGTCATTCGAACCTCTTTCTTTTGTGTAACACACACGTTGTTTTGTTTATACAATTAAAGTTTTTTTGTTTTTTTCCCGCCCAAATTCCGTTTTTTTACATTTTAATTGTTCTGCATTCTATTTTTTTGACTTCATTTTAATGGTTAAATTAATTTTTTTTTCATGTCTAATTACTTAAAATCATGAAACTTATACAATTTAAAGTTTAACAGAATTTACTTAAAATATTAATTTGCATCATTTGTCCGATTCCTTGCAAAATTGATATATTTTGGCACGACACAAGGAATCCTTAGACATTGAGATGATTTTCATAATTTTCTGACAAACTCTTCAAATCTTGTACTTTTTTAAAAGGAATCAAATTCTGTTTTTTTTTTTGTTTTGTTTTGTTTTTTGCAAATTTTGCAATTTTTCCATTTTACTTTTTTCTTCTTTTTTTTGGACTCCGTTTTAATGTCGAATTAATTGAAATCATGAAACTCATACAATTTAACAACAATGTATTAACTTTACATTGTATTACTTAAAAATAATTTTTTATTCCGTTTTAAGTTTTCCGAATTTTATTTTAATGGTTTAATAAAATTGTAATAATTAAAAAGCATATCTAATTGAATTTATAAAACAAAATTTATTAAAAAAAATTTTTTTTTGTTATTTCAGAAATTCTTTGTTGTGTATTTTAATTTTTCTGGGAATCAGATGAAGGCATAAAATATTCATTTATCTTTTAATCATATGACATTAAACTTTTTTATTAAAAAAATGGAAGGATTTCAAATAAAAAATGGAAGAACAATTGTGATTTATTGTTTAAAAAATAAAGTTTTAATAATAATTTATTATTGTTAGTATTATTATTACATTAATTCGTTGCTAAATTCTACTGTACAACAATAAAACATTTCTGTCACAATTTCTTCAAGTTAAACCGAACTGTAATTTGACAGGTTGCAGTGAAGACCTTTAAGTTTCAGTGTATTCGATAGTTTTTCTCAAATTAAACGCTCATGAAGTGGCAGAAATGCAGGATTCATATTTAAATATTCTTCTTATTTAAGTATACTGACCTACTTTTTATTTATTCATCATCATGATCCGCTGTGTGTGAATCATTTATGGGTGAACTATCCCTTTAAGAGAGACTGTGAACACATTTTTAAATCTGGATACTCTGGGGAAAAAATAGGCTTCATGTGCAAAATGTGAGATTGGCCCACAAAGACATTATAATGGGACAGAACGAGTGTCTCTGATTGGTCCGTCGGTGTGTTTAGCTCATCTGTCGTCTGTAGGCTCGTCTTCGTTCATTCAGCCTTCATCAGCGATTCTGATTCAGAGCAAATGCACGTGTTCCTTTAGGAGAGATGCGTCTTCCTCTCTGTCTGAACACGCACACATGCACCGGACGGGCACGCGGGTCACGCTCAGCGTTTAGTCGGAGTGCTGCAGGGGAGGTCATTACATCAGACGCTATAAATACACTGCGCAGAGACACTTCCTGTGGCCTGACTGCAGACTGACAGACAGGTCTCTGCATGTAGCCAGGTCGGAGGTCATTGTTCACTCTGTCCAAATACTAGTGTGCTACCCTGCTAGTGTGTGTCTGTGTGTCTGTGTGTGTGTGTGTGTCTGTGTGTGTCTATGTGTGAGTGTCTGTGTGTGTATGTGTGTGTGTGTGTGAGAGTGTGTGTCTGTGTGTGAGTGTGAGAGAGAGTGTGAGTGAGTGAGTGAGCGTGTGAGAGTGAGTGTGTGTGTGAGAGTGAGTGTCTGTGTGTGAGTGTCTGTGTGTCTGTGTGTGTGTGTGAGTGTGTGTGAGAGTGAGTGTGAGTGTGTGTGAGAGAGAGTGTGAGTGAGTGTGTGTGTGTGAGAGTGAGAGAGAGTGTGAGTGAGTGAGTGTATGAGTGTGTGAGAGTGAGTGAGTGAGTGTGAGAGTGAGAGAGAGTGTAAGTGAGTGACTGTCAGAGTGAGAGAGAGTGTGAGTGAGTGAGTGTGTGTGTGTGAGAGTGAGTGAGTGTGAGAGTGAGAAAGAGTGTGTGTGTGTGAGAGAGTGAGTGAGTGGGTGAGAGTGAGTAACTGTGAGCGTGAGAGAGAGTGTGAGTGAGTGTGTGTGTGAGTGTATGAGTGTGTGAGAGTGAGTGAGTGTGAGAGTGAGAGAGAGTGTGAGTGAGTGAGCGTGTGAGAGTGTGTGAGTGAGAGAAAGTGTGTGAGAGTGAGAAAGAGTGAGTGAGTGAGCGTGTGAGAGTGAGTGTGTGGGTGAGAGTGTGTGAGAGAGAGAGAGAGTGAGTGAGTGTGTGTGTGAGTGTGTGTGAGAGTGAGTGAGTGAGAGAGAGTGCGAGTGAGTGAGTGAGTGTGTGTGAGAGAGAGAGTGTGAGTGAGAGTGCGAGTGAGTGTGTGTGAGTGTATGAGTGAGTATGAGAGTGAGAGAGAGTGTGAGTGAGAATGTGTGAGTGTGTGAGAGTGAGAGAGTGTGAGTGAGTGTGAGAGAGAGAGAGTGTGAGTGAGCGTGTGAGAGTGTGTGAGAGAGTGAGTGAGCGTGTGTGAGTGAGGGAGTGTTCGAGAGTGAGTGAGGGAGGGAGTGAGTGTATGAGTGTGTGTGAGAGTGAGTGAGAGAGAGTGAGAGTGAGTGAGAGTGAGTGTGTGAGTGAGAGTGAGAGAGAGTGTGAGTGAGGGAGTGAGAGAGTGTGTGAGAGTGAGAGAGTGTGAGTGAGTGTATGAGTGAGTGTGAGAGTGAGAGAGAGTGTGAGTGAGAATGTGTTAGTGAGTGAGAGTGAGAGAGTGTGAGTGAGAGAGAGAGAGAGTGTGAGTGAGCGTGTGAGAGTGTGTGAGTGAGTGTGTGTGAGAGAGTGAGTGAGCGTGTGTGAGTGAGGGAGTGTTCGAGAGTGAGTGAGGGAGGGAGTGAGTGTATGAGTGTGTGTGAGAGTGAGTGAGAGAGAGTGAGAGTGAGTGAGAGAGAGTGAGAGAGTGAGTGTGTGAGTGAGAGTGAGAGAGAGTGTGAGTGAGGGAGTGAGAGAGTGTGTGAGAGTGAGAGAGTGAGTGTGTGAGAGTGAGTGAGTGAGAGTGTGAGTGAGGGAGTGAGAGAGTGTGTGAGAGTGAGAGAGTGAGTGTGTGAGAGTGAGTGAGTGAGAGTGTGAGTGAGGGAGTGAGAGAGTGTGTGAGAGTGTATGAGTGTGTGAGAGAGTGAGTGAGAGTGAGAGAGTGAGTGTGTGAAAGTGAGCGCGCAAGAGAGCGTGTGAGTGTATGAGTGTGTGTGTGTGTGTGCGTTCATGATTTATGAGGAAAATTTGTTTAATGACCTGGGTATTACACTGGTATTACGATGTAAACATGTTATATGAGGACATTTCAATTTCATGCATTCTCATATTTCAAACATATTAAACAATGTGTTATTAAATGTTTTCTAGGTTTAGGGGGACAGAATGTACAGTTTGTACAGTATAAAAACATTACGCCTATGGAATGACCTCACTAGGATAGATAGAGAATGTGTGTGTGTGTGTGTGTGCAGGTGCCCATCTGGTGTCAGTGCAGCGGATGTGGTTGTTCTTGGACTCACTGATTTGAGGGCCTCATCTAGTTCTCGTTCCGCATCACTGCAGGAGGCTCTGCGTCTCAGAACACACACCGCTGACATTTGCAGCGCTACCGTCCGTTTATCCCATTATCAGAGGCGTGTGTGTGTGTGTGTCGTGCTGGAGAAACATCTGATGGACGCGTGCACCATCACACTTTTGAAGCAGCAGCACAGATTTATTCAATTCTGGTGATTTCTACATCAGAGTGAAGTTATATTTTAACCCTTGTGTGTTTCCTTTACTCTTTGGCATCCGTATGAACACGCTGGTTTCTCTAGTGTGGTGTGAAGCTTTTATAAACCGTTTCTACTGTAAAAATGTGAAGTTAGTTTTTTGTTCTGCACATCTGTTTGTTTGCTTACTGGTAATTAGTTGCTTGAGACATGCTGCTCTCTCTGCACACACTCGCACGGAGTCAACCAACCACGTGTGTGTGTGTGTGTGTGTGTGTGTGTGTTGTGGGCCGTGCCTCATTTAAGACTCAGATGTGTGTGTCTTCTGACAGGGGACATGTAACGCGACACCTCACCGCCATTTTATCCTCTTCAGACACCCAATACACAAAGCGTGACGCTCACCTGACCCTCATAACGCTGCTCTGGGTCATTTAGCTTCATGTGTCTGTCAAGAAAAGGAAAAGTGTGGAACAGCTTGAGGAATGAGTCACTGCTGTAAACCATAAATAAGGTGGACGACGCGTCCACGCTTCCTTCAAAAGTTCCCAGTGACGGTCGTTGCCGATGATGTCATTCTGATGTCACTCACACAGCTGTCAATCATGATGTCGCGTTCCATTTTTATGTACATCAAAGAACTCACTGAAATGGAACATGCGTGAAAAGAACGACCTAAAATGACAGAAACCGTCTTTGGGAGAAAAAAAAATATTTGAAGGGAAATTAGTTTTTGCTAAAACATATGGAGAGGGCGGGGTTTATGACCTGTACTGCAAGCCAGCCACCAGGGGGCGATCACAGTGCTTCACTTTTCAGGATGTGCGCGGCACACTCGGTCTCAACATGATGAACCTTCTTGTTATTTGTTCTAACGATTGAGTTTTAACGCCTTGCGCTCCTGAAGGCATATTTAAGAGTCGTTTTTTTTCTAAATGACATGCGCAAAAGTAAAGACTCCTAGCAAAGAGGTAGGTATCGTTTAATAGAACGATATATTTTTTAGAAAATATACATTTGGACAAAAGAAACTGCTGATAAATGACCAAAAAAAAAAAAAAATTATAATTTTACATATCCATCTCATTTCACATGCAATAACTCTGTTTTTGGTTCCCCGACATGTGAGCTTCATCTGCATCAAATTTTTTGGTGATCGCATAAAGTAATCAGAATTTGGAACCTGGCTTTTTGTGCAGCCCTTGACACCCTCTAGTGGGCATTTTAAAAATCGTTCCTCCATGAGGAATATCTTTATGTTGATTTTGGACTCATTTTAATCATGAGAATCTACTGTAAATAATCACCGGAGCATGTTTCACGAAGTTGCGAGCTAAAACGTGACATAAATGGCACGTCTTGCGGGGTTTCACGTACGAAAACTCGCGCAAGTTTAGTCAAATCCCAAAACAACTATACTTGTTGTATTGTACTCTGTGAGACCTTTCCTATGACATACGACACGACTATCTGAGCTGAATGATGTTTTTGACACATTTTAGCACATAGCGCTAAAAAAAATGTATTTCGTAAATTATTTTTTCTATTTTTATATCAGCGCTACTTAGGAGTTAATCAAATAAAGTTCAGACTCTAAGCTTTCAAATGACGCCTATTTTGTGTCGATCAAGGCCGTAGTTTTGAAAAATATTATTTTTAATTGTTTTCGTAGCTAGGTGGCGCCAGCGGGCGGTGCTCTTGAACTACTCGGCACTCAAAATGGTTGGATGCATTAAAAAGCTGAGTTTCTAAGCTTTAAAATGTGTTATGACTCACTCAGTGGTTGCTTAGTAATTTGATTATAATAAAATTCGCCGCTAATATTAGTTTGCGCCACACGTCTCGTTAACTTCCATGTTTCTCGTTTACAGTTGTGAAGTGACCGATGTTGCTTCACAAAACGAACTCCCGTATGCTGTGCACACACACACACACACACACAATGATAATTCAGATTCACTCCAGCTTTAAAAAGCGATTTGGTACCAGTTTAAACGTGGCGTAACTTTAGATGAAGAACTAGCCCTCGTGTCTTTCGCGAAACGGCTTTTTGCTCTCAGATTTTGAAGCATCAGATTTTAGATGCAGCCGAACAGTGAATCGATCAAAACATGAACATATAAAGAACACGTTCATATGTGTTTCTCCTGGGATCTTCTCATCCAGCGGGCGAGTGTTTGAGAACTAGTAATGGATAGCTAGTAATAGGCTCTAACTAGTGATCTCCGTGTTATTTCCTGCAGAAGAGACGGTGTTTTCCTGTTGGGATGTGTCTCTCTTCTCAAACGGTTAACTCGCCTTGTCGTCTGTCTCTCTCTCTCTGTCACGCATTTACCGGTTTCAGCCGGTTCTCGGGAAAGTGCGTTGTGTGCCCCATGGAATCCTGGGAAGGGTCATGTGTGTCTCTGTGATGTGACGGGGTGGGAGAGAGAAAAACATTTCAAAGAAAACGGAAAGCTGACTCAAGTTATCTGTGTGTGTGTGTGTGTGTGTGTGTGTGTGCGCGTATGTGTGAATGTGTGTGTACTGTGACTCTTCCTGTAATTCAGGAAGTGTGCTGATGAGAGTGTGCAGTGGCTCTGCTGTAGAAAGAGGGTTTCTTTCTTGGTTGCTGAAACTTTCTGTTGTGCATCACAGTCAACAGGATACCTGCAGGGAGCCATGTCTCTGTCTGTCCATCTGTCCTTTCGTCTCGCTGTCTGTCCTTCCTTCCATCTATCTGTCCTTTTGTCCATCTGTCTGTCCTTCTGTTTGTCTGTCCTTCCGTCTGTCTTTCTGTCCTTCCTTCTGTCCGTCTGTCTTTCTGTCCTTCCTTCTGTCCTTCTGTCTGTACCTTCGTCTGTCTTTCTGTCCTTTCGTCTGTCTGTCTGTCCTTCTGTCTGTCTTTCTGTCCTTCCTTCTGTATGTCTGTCCTTCTGTCTGTCTGTCTGTACTTTCGTCTGTCTGTCTGTCCTTCTGTCTGTCTTTATGTCCTTCCTTCTGTATGTCTGTCCTTCTGTCTGTACTTTCGTCTGTCTTTCTGTCCTTTCGTCTGTCTTTTTGTCCTTCCGTCTGTCCTTCTGTCTGTACTTTCGTCTGTCTTTCTGTCCTTTCGTCTGTCTGTCTGTACTTCTGTCTGTCTTTCTGTCCTTCCTTCTGTATGTCTGTCTGTCTGTACTTTCGTCTGTCTGTCTGTCCTTCTGACTGTCTTTATGTCCTTCCTTCTGTATGTCTGTCCTTCTGTCTGTACTTTCGTCTGTCTTTCTGTCCTTTCGTCTGTCTTTTTGTCCTTCCGTCTGTCCTTCTGTCTGTACTTTCGTCTGTCTTTCTGTCCTTTCGTCTGTCTGTCTGTCCTTCTGTCTGTCTTTCTGTCCTTCCGTCTGTCTGTCTGTACTTTCGTCTGTCTGTCTGTCCTTCTGACTGTCTTTATGTCCTTCCTTCTGTATGTCTGTCCTTCTGTCTGTACTTTCGTCTGTCTTTCTGTCCTTTCGTCTGTCTTTTTGTCCTTCCGTCTGTCCTTCTGTCTGTACTTTCGTCTGTCTTTCTGTCCTTTCGTCTGTCTGTCTGTACTTCTGTCTGTCTTTCTGTCCTTCCTTCTGTCTGTCTGTCCTTCCATCTGTCCTTCTGTCTGTACTTTTGTCTGTCCTTCTGTACTTCCGTCTGTCTGTCTGTCCTTCTGTTTGTCTGTCTGTACTTTCGTCTGTTTGTCTGTCTGTACTTCTGTCTTTCTGTACTTTTGTCTGTTTGTCTGCACTTTCGTCTGTCTGTCTTTACTTTCGTCTGTCTTTCTGTCCTTTCGTCTGTCTGTCTGTCCGTCTGTCCTTCTATCTCTCTGTCCTTTCGTCTCGCTGTCTTTCTGTCCTTCTGTCCATCTGTCTGTCCTTCTGTTTGTCTGTCTGTACTTTCGTCTGTTTGTCTCTCTGTACTTTCGTCTCGCTGTCTGTCTGTCCTTTCGTCTGTCTGTCCGTCTGTCCTTCTATCTCTCTGTCCTTTTGTCTCGCTGTCTGTCTGTCCATCTGTCTGTCCTTTCGTCTGTCTGTCCGTCTGTCCTTCTATCTCTCTGTCCTTTCGTCTCGCTGTCTGTCTGTCCTTCTGTCCATCTGTCTGTCTTTCTGTCTGTCTGTCTGTCCTTCCGTCTGTCTGTCCTTTCGTCTGTCTGTCTGTCCTTCCGTCTGTCTGTCCTTCCATCTCTCTGTCCGTCTTTCGGTCCATCCTTCCGTCCCTGTCTGGCTGTCTGTCCGTTTTCCCGTCCTTCCATCTGTCCTTTCGCCTGTCTGTCCTCCTCACCAGTTTAAGGTGAACACCTGATTCATTTGGATGTGACCACCCCACTGACCTCTGGGAAATGTGACCTTGTTTCATTTCATCTATAATCAACACTGAACTGTTCTGAATAATAACTCCATCATCTTCTGTAGAGCTTCACAGCTGAATCTGAACGTCTCATACTTGAAGTTTGCGTCATTGATTCTGTTATTTTCTTATCGCTGGGAAGCTGATTTGAAACGATCTGTTCTGTATAAAGTGCTATAGAAATAAAGCTGAATTGACCATTTGTAAATAACCTGTTGACGCACACACACATAATCCTGGATCCATGTATCGCATTGTACAAATTAGAATTTGAATGGCAGAAGCTGATTCCAGATCAGACCGGTCAAGTTTCATGAGGATAATGATGCGTTTCCTGTTCGGGTCACGAATTCACCGTGTTTCAGAGATTTAACGGATGTCACGAGTGATGATGATGATGATGATGGTGTTTTTGTACTCGTGTCTGTGTCCAGCTGCGGTCATGTCTGAGGAGGCGGTGCGGCGGACGCGCAGTCAGAAGCGCGCACTAGAGAGGGAGTCTCTGACGGCGGACAGCAAGCGCCTGAAGTTGGATGGCGTCGAGCGGTCCAGATCGCTCCAGGCCTCTGGCATCCTGAGCAGCGGCGAGGTGAAGGCCACCATCAAAGTGGAGGTCCAGACGAGAGACGAGCGCATGGACGTGAGCGCCGGCAACACGTGAGGAACCTTTACATCAGCCTGACAGCATCAGTGACGTTACTAAACCGATATGCCATCAGGTGTCCAGCATGACGACCTTATGGTGCAGAAAATTCAGGAATTTATTGTATAACACGGAATGTCGTAGAATTTGTCAAATTTGATGAATTTGAGAAAAACTATCGTCGTATCATAAGCACAATGAAACTCAAAGATCTTCACCGCAACCCGTCAAAATTGAAGTTCGGTTTAAAGTTGTGACAGAAATAATTGTTATTATTAACTATAATAATAATAATCAATTTTTCTTCCATCTTTTAATTTTAACAGTAAAGCTTTAAAATAAAAAAAAAAATACAGTTTGTTGTTTTTATGAAATAAATTAATTAGACATGCTTTTTGATGACTAAAATTTAATTAATGGAATACAGAAAATAAAACATAAAAAAATGGAATTTGAGAGGAAAAAAAAAAAAAAACGTCTATCCTAAAAAGTGTCAAGTGAGTTTCATGATTTCAATTATTTAGAAATGCTTTTTGATGACTAAAATTGAATTGAACCATTAAAAAAGGATTCCAGAAAAACAGAATCCAGAAATATTAAAATGGAAAAAATAAAACGGACTTTGAAAAAAAAATCATTAAATACTAAAAATGTCAAATTAAAATAAAAATAAAAATCTAAATTAAATAAATTTGTTCATCTAAAATATTTACTTGTATTTATGTTTTAATAATAATTAATATGTTAATTATATACAATATTATATTATTTTTTTTATTACACTATTTATTTAAATATATTATTATAATTAATATTGATTTAAATATGGTCATATTTATTTAAAAATAAATGTTTATTCCATATTAATATTTTATTATATTACATACATGTTAAATGAAATAGTTATATATTTTTAAATAAATATGAATATATTATTACATATTAATGTTATATAAATTATTAAATAGATTATTATATGAAATATTTATTTAGAATACATAATTACATTTTCCAAATGGACTCCAAAACAAATAACGGAGGAAAAAAAACAGAATTTGGTTAAAAATAAAACCCAACGATACTGAATCTCACAAAAACACATTCTTTTTTCCGTTTGAATTGATTCTCATTTCGATGAACCGATATTGACACTTTCGAACTTTCAGTCAGAATCCGCTTTAATAGGTGCTCCGATCTTGCTAAGTGTGGAACAGGAAGTCGCGTGTGTGTGTGTGTGTGTGTGTGTGTGTGTGTGTGTGTGTGACCAGGATGTTTTTCTTGTTCACAGTCAGTATGTGAGCTACTGTGTTCTATAAATACACACTATGAGCAGAGTGATAGTTTGACACGAGTGTGTGTGTGTGTGTGTGTGTGTGTGTGTGTGTGAGAGTGTGTGTCCTGCCCCCCCCCCCCCCCCCCAAATTTCTCCATTTTCTCGCACCACCTGAACGCTCCTTCACTTCACAAAATGAAGGCCATGTGTCAACTAACCGGTTCCAGCCGGCTGGTTGTCATGGTTTCCAGTATGGGAGGGGGAGGGGTGTCACATGACATCAGGGAACATGCTGTGGGTCACGTGACGTGTGTTTAGTTGGGTGATTAATGCACAGGAAGAGTCTCATCTCACACAAAGATGATCTTCATGCTGGAGTTCAGCGATCCGTCCTGCGCTCATGGGAAACCAGAACTTCTGCCGTCCGGTTCAAGTTTTTGTCTCTCGAGCTGTTCGTAGTGTTTCAAAGCAGCTTGACAGAAAATGCTTGTTTCAAGTCATCAGTCTGAGATCAAAGTGACGTCCCTATGACTGTAATATAGTGTTATGTGGTTCGTTCACATCATGTATTCAGTTTAGCAAATGCTGGATCCAAACTTTGTAGAAACCGGGAAGCAGAAGCAGAATTAGAGCGGATGCTGTTCATCGTATATGATGATCATGTGTGTTTGTCACTACTTCATCAGATATGATTGTCCTTTAAGAGCCCCAGCATTCCCAGCGCTCCGTTTCTTCGGTTTTGTTTGCATGCTGACTGAACTTAACGCACACTCCGCTTTCACTTTCACTTCATATTGACGTTTGTGTTCCTCATTAACATGCATGTGATTTAAGTGCTTTATGATCATTTATTCCAGCTAATGATTCATTAAATAGTAAAAATGTCAAATTAAAATAGTTTTAAAATTAAAACACTCAAAATGAAACCTGAATACTTAAATAATGGTTCATCTAAAATATTTAAATATGTGTTTATTTTTAAATAAATATTAGTATATTATTATTATTATTATTATATAAAATATTTAAATAAACATATAATGCATATTAATATATTATATATATATATATATCTAAATAAACATATTATATAATATATAATTTTTATTATATATTATGAAATATTTATGTATTTGTAAATAAATATGAATATATTTTATACAATATGATATTTTTTTATTTTTAAATAAATATTAATATATTACTACATATTTTATATAATATAATTAATATGATAATATTAATTTAAATAAACATAGTTTATTTAAATGAACTAAAATTGATTTTTTTAAAATTTATTTACATTATATATTATGAAATGTTTATGTATTTTTTTGTAAATAAATATGAATATATTATTACATATTTTATATAATATAATAATATTTTTTATTTTTAAATAAATATTAATATATTACTATATATTTTATATAATACAATTAATATGATAAAATTAATTTAAATAAACATAGTTTATTTAAATTAACTAATTTTTTTTTTTTAATTTAGTTATATTATATATTATGAAATATGTATGTATTTATTTGTAAATAAATATGAATATATTATTACATATTTTATATAATATAATAATATTTTTTTTAATAAATATTAATATATTACTACATATTTTATATAATATAATTAATATAATAATATTAATTTAAATAAACATAGTTATTTTTAAATAAATATGAATATATTGTTGCATATTAATATATTATATAAATGTTCAGTTAAATAAACATTTGTTTACCTGCATGTCATGTGACCAATAACCCATATCCGAGACTTTTCATACAGAAATTTACTCTTAAAAATATTTTTAATTCCGTTCAGTCGTTGAATTAGTGATGTTTGCTCCTCAGTAGTACCGGTTTCAGCATGTGAAGTTACATTACATCTTTAAAAAAACATCTTGAATCAGAATCTCCTCTCTGACGACGAGGGCGGGGCAACCCGTCACTCACACGAGATCCACCAATAGCAAACCAATCCACTCCACACAGACACACTCAAAAGGCGAGATCAGGCTGATCATTCCGGGCCCCTCACATCGGTGTGAGAGGACACCAGTCATGTGATTCACTGAGGTCAAAGCTGATTGGATTATTTCATATCTGTCCCCCTCTAGTGGACAATCGATTTCATGTGCGTCTCTGAAAGATCACTAACCCCAGCCGAGAAAGAGCAAACAGTACTACTTCAGATAAGAGTTCTCAGACAAACCGCAGCTGCAGCATGTGCTTCACAGGTGAAATAGCATCACATGAGAGGTGTTCATGTGACCCGCGTTTAAACGGCCGTGTGTTTGATTGCAGTGAGATGAAGAGAGAGCGGAGGTCTCCGTCGTCTGAGGATGTCATCGTGCTGTCCGACGAGGCGCCCAGTCCGCAGGTGAACGGCAGGAATCACTTTAAAGAGCTGGACGCGGATCTGCTGATGGTAAACACACGAGTAATAAGTAGCACGACATTTCAGGCCTGGATCAGAACGGGGAGGGATTGAGGAGAAGCGGGAGCGTAGAGGATTTGTTTTTTCAGGAGTGCTGAGCTTTCGTTACACGTCAGGTGCTGCTCGACCTTTGATACGGACGACATCAGATTGATTTTACTGCTCGAGCTCTACATGTGTGTGTGTTTTATGGGTTGCGTTGTACAGAATGTGTTTGCATACTTGTTCTTGTTGCAGATGCAACTTTTAATTGTGTGTTTTTCGGTGTGTGTGTGTGTGTAGAGGAGTTCTGCAGAGGAGCGCAAGTGTGTCGTTAAGCAGCTGAAGGAGGAGCTACGCTTGGAGGAGGCCAAACTCATCCTGCTGAAGAAAATCAGACACAGTCAAATACACAAAGACTCCAGTGGACAGAAGGTACACACACACACACACACACACACACACACAATCTCGGTACATTGAGGTCAGACGGATGGAGTGACTGTCTGAGTGTGTGATGAGGTTTATTCTGTTGTGATTCTGGTCAGCCGGCGGTTTCTGTGTCCAACGCTTCTCTGGTGAAGAGCTCTGCTGCTGCTAAAGCTGCACAACCTGTGAGTCCATTACACACACTCACACACACACACTCACACACACACACTCACTGACTCTTTCTCACACTCACACACACACACTCACACACACACACTCACACACACACACACACACACACTGACTGACTCTTTCTCACATTCACACACACACACACTCACACACTCACACACACACACACTGACTGACTCTCTCTCACATTCACACACACACACACACACTGACTGACTCTCTCTCACATTCACACACACACTCACACACACACACTGACTGACTCTCTCTCACATTCACACACACACACACACTCACACACTCACACACACACACACACACACACACACACTGACTGACTCTTTCTCACATTCACACACACACACACTCACACACTCACACACACACACACACACACACACACACACTGACTGACTCTCTCTCACATTCACACACACACTCACACACACACACTGACTGACTCTTTCTCACATTCACACACACACTCACACACACACACTGACTGACTCTCTCTCACATTCACACACACACACACACACACTGACTGACTCTTTCTCACATTCACTCACACACACACTGGACTGACTCTCTCTCATCACACACACACACACTCTCACACACACACACTGACTCTCAATCTCACACACACACACTGACTGACTTTCTCACATTCACTCACACACACTCAATCACACACACACACTCACACTCACACACACACACTGACTGACTCTCTCTCACATTCACACACACACACTCAATCACACACACACACTCACACACACACACTGACTGACTCTCTCTCACATTCACACACACACACTCACACTCACACACACACACTGACTGACTCTCTCTCACATTCACACACACACACACACACACACACTCACACTCACACACACACACTGACTGACTCTCTCTCACATTCACACACACACACGCACACACACACACACACACTGACTGACTCTCTCTCACATTCTCTCACACACTCTCAATCACACACACACACACTCTCACACACACACACACTCTCAATCTCACACACACACACTGACTGACTTTCTCACATTCACTCACACACACTCAATCACACACACACACTCACACACTCTCTCTTACACACACACTCTCTCTCTCTCACACACACTCTCTCTCTCACACACACTCTCTCTCACTCACACACACACACACACACACTCAATCACACGCTCACACACACACACACACTCAATCACACACACACAGTCACGCACACACGCTCACACACACACACACACTCAATTGCACATGCACTCAATAACACACACTCTCACACACACACACACACACACGCACACACTCAATCACGTTCACTCACACACATCATTTTGTCATTTGTGACTCTGTCCTTAAAATCCCTTTCGAGACGTTCTGTCCTCCGACATGAATCCGTGAAGTGACGAGGATTGTTGAATGTGGTTCAGCAGGTGGTTTCCGCTCGGCCTTCTGGGACGGTGATTCCTCCTCCGCTGGTGCGCGGCGGTCAGGCGTCCAAACAGGGCTCGGCGAGCGCTCAGATCATCATGCCTCCGCTGGTCAGAGGAGCTCAGGTGGGTCAAACGCCGGCCGTGTGTGTGTCCTTCCCCTGCGGCGCAGGCAGTGACGCTCTCTCCTCCGCTCTCCGCTCTAGTCCATCTCCGTGTCGCCGCAGCAGATCTCCAGCCTGAGACAGAGCTCCGCGTCAGGTCCTCCTCCGCTCCTGCTGGCGCCCAGAGCCACCGTGACCAGCGTCCAGGGACACAAGATCATCCAGCCCGGCCTCATACGCATGACCACCATCCCCAGCGCCAGCCTGCTGGTCAGCATCAATCAGGTGCCGTTCACACAGAAATCATCTGAAATCCAGATTCACTTTTTTATTGCGCTTGATCTGTTTGCGTCTGTCGGTGAGTTTGAGAGAGAAATCTCTTTACTTTACCGTTTCGTTCATATCTAAATCCGTATTTCATTCGCCTCATTTTTACAGCCTTTTATTCCTGAAAACGTGCGAGACTGTGATATTTTCTGATTTATATCCAAAATCCCCTTGGAAAACGGGAGTTTTCAATCCGGTTTGATCCAATGTTCAGGATTCTCTTCTGGAAATGTACGCAAATATTTAATTACACAATGCCTCATTTGCATATTCAAACAATTCAATAAAATGGGGGAAATATGGTGATTTTTATATAATAGTTAATTTTTTACCCTATTCACCTCGTTTCTTGCCTTAAAGCTTACATTTGATGAATGATAGAATAAATAATCATTATTTATGATATAACAATAATAATAATGTCATTATTTATGATATAACAATAATAATAATAATGTAAACAATCATTATTTATGATATAACAATAATAATAATAATGTAAACAATCATTATTTATGATGTAACAATAATAATAATAATGTACACAGTCATTATTTATGGTATAACAATAATAATAATAATAATGTAAACAATCATTATTTATGATGTAACAATAATAATAATAATAATAATGTAAATAATCATTATTTATGATATAACAATAATAATAATAATGTAAATAATCATTTATGATATAACAATAATAATAATAATGTAAATAATCATTATTTATGATATAACAATAATAATAATAATGTAAATAATCATTATTTATGATATAACAATAATAATAATAATGTAAATAATCATTTATGATATAACAATAATAATAATAATGTAAATAATCATTATTTATGATATAACAATAATAATAATAATGTAAAAAATCATTATTTATGATATAACAATAATAATAATAATAATAATGTAAACAATCATTATTTATGATGTAACAATAATAATAATAATAATAATAATGTAAATAATCATTATTTATGATATAACAATAATAATAATAATGTAAATAATCATTTATGATATAACAATAATAATAATGTAAACAATCATTTTTTATGATATAACAATAATAATAATAATAATAATGTAAACAATCATTATTTATGATATAACAATAATAATAATAATGTAAATAATCATTATTTTTGTCATAATAATATTATTTTCACAAAAATATAAATTTTTGATCATAATAAACATACTATTATCATTCTAATAATATATCATGTTCATAATATTCAAGTTATAATGTCATATTATTCAGATATTTTTTACATTAAAATGTTATTTTCATATATCATCATAATATCACCATATTTTAATAATGCTCATATAATTCTTTTCATATTATATTGTTACATTTGTATCATATTATAGTACTATTTTATCTTCTCATTTTTTTTTTTATCATAATAAAATATTTCATATTACTTGCATAATATTCATATTGTTGTAAATATAGCGGCCCTGAGATTTCATAAGTGAGGTTTGCAAAGATTTCATTCATTAGAGTACGTGTCATTAATTGCAAGAATCGCCTTAATTTTTTATTTGAAAACTGACAGAAACGAGTCATGACCTGTAGACTCCATCCTGCAATTTTGACCCGGTGAACGCAGCGTCTGATTAAGTGTCTGTTCCCGCAGGCCGCGGGCGCAAACCTCAAGTCCGCGTCGAACGCCAGCGAGTCTCCGGCCAGCCGTCAGGCGGCGGCGAAACTGGCGCTGCGCAAACAGTTGGAGAAAGCGCTGCTGGAGATCCCGCCGCCCAAACCGCCCGCGCCAGAGTTCAACTTCCTGCCGTCGGCCGCGAATAACGAGTTCATCTACCTGCTGGGGCTGGAGGAGGTGGTGCAGAACCTGCTGGAGTCTCTGGGCCGAGGTTCACAAGACCTTCATGCCTCATATGTTTTCATGAGAATTTTTTTCATGTCATTCATATCATTTTGTGTGTGTCTCAGGGAAGCAGGGTCTGTACGCCGGTTTAGTGGTCAGCTCTGGAGAGCCGTCCTGCTGCTCTCAGTGTAAGACGGACTTCACCTGCCGCTGGCGCAGAGACAAGGGCGGAGCCACGATGTGTGAGCACTGCATGTCGTCCAATCAGAAGAAGGTGCTGAAGGCCGAACACACCACTCGGCTGAAGGCGGCGTTCGTGAAGGCGCTTCAGCAGGAGCAGGAGATCGAGCAGCGCATCCTGCAGCAGGCCACGCCCCCTGCCTCTTCATCCTCATCCTCCTCCTCCACCGCTCACGGGGTGAAACCGCGCTCGCTGCAGCAGACGATGAGCCGCCAGCCTGCAGCCATCAAACAGGTGAGGCTTTAAAACCACCGTCACCTTCCACCCGTGGGTCCAAATATTGCATCATCATAATCATTTCAAAAAAAATCTATGAGTTATGCAGCGCTTAGAACCTCAGCTTTCATGATATTGCATTTATGGTACATAGAAGAAAATGATAAGGTCTGAATTCGACCCGCCCCTTGAGAAAATCATATTACATTTAATATTTATATCCCACAAACTCACCAAAAATAGACAAGTCATGCATCATTATCATATTATTTCACCGATCCAACAATTTACAGTGACATTATTTTCTAAAGATTCATATGAAAAATGATTCCTTTGAACGAACGAACGCATGAGTCGTTTTCCTGTTCGGATCAATGATTCGTTCGGGGAACGACTGGCCTCAACGGCTATATCCGCTCGTTCATTTGATTGTTTTCTTCAAAATGAGACGTGTGTGTGTGAGCGTGAATGGCCGAGTGACACTGCAATATGTCAGTTCAAAACATGCGATGCAGACAAATCATTTCTCTTATTTTCCTTCGTTTTGATTATCT
>CM074303.1:13921404-13946404 GCA_037194245.1 Opsariichthys bidens
CTTTGAGTTTTAATGTCATTTAAACAGCGATTGGTGATTCTCTGACTCTGACCGTCTGAAAAAGACCAGTTCAGTTTCATGTTTTCCACTGTTTTCATGTTTTGGGAGTCATTTTATAATTCACTCGTCACTGCGACTTTTTCTCACAATTTGTTTTTTCCCTCACAATTGTGAGTTTGTGTTTCACAATTCTGACTTCTTTTTCTCAGAATTGCGAGATTTAAACTCACAATTGCAAGTTATAAAGTCAGAATTGGGAGATAAAAACTTAAAATACTGACTTTTTTTCTTGCAATTGTGAATTTAGTGTGTGAGTTTATATCTCATAATTCTGACTTTGAGTTTATATCTCATAATTCTGACTTTATAACCCACAATTGCAACTTTATATCACTCAATTCTGAGGGAAAAAGTCAGAATTGTGAGATAAAAACTCTCAATGATCTTTTTTGTGTTTGTTTCACACTTATTAGTATTCCAAAGTATTCTAAAGTATTTAGATGAAGTCACTAAACTTGAGTAATGTAACGAAACACGTTACAAATGACTTTTTAAAGCGTGTATTTTGTCATCTGTAGTGAAATACATTTTAAAAGTAACACACCCAGCCCTGATTATATATATATATATTTCAATATGCTTCAAATATATTGTTTCTGTACATATAATCAATATTTCTCTGTGGTTTTTAATGGGATTTTCTTCATGGGATTGTAGTTCTTTCACTCATTTTATCTGATTTTCAAATACATTTTTGCTTCAAATTAAAGTTAAATCGGTGAACGATTCACGATGGACATAATCGGGGTTAAATAACGTGTGTGTGTGTGTGTGTGTGTCAGGTGTGACGATGGCCTATGTGAACCCCAGCCTGTCGGTGCACAAGACGTCGTCGTCAGCGGTGGAGCGTCACCGAGAGTATCTGCTCGACATGATCCCGTCCCGCTCCGTCTCACAGCCCGCCAACACCTGGAAGTAAGGAAGTGAAGGTCCGGGTTCAGTCTGGGACGCGTTCACGCCGAGCCGCTTCTCCAGGTTCATTCATCCAAGGGCTCTTCGTTCTCACGGGTGAGTTTGAACTGAACCGGGGCCGGTCCGGATCACTCCCGCAAATATAAAAGACTCTTTCGGAACAAGAGGAGAAGACTGAAAACAAACCAAAAACATCACGGAACAAACTGATGGATGTGTGTGTGTTTATTTTCCATTTGGATTTCTTTCACTGTTAAATTATACGCGTGTCGGAGGATGTTTGTCGTCACCTTTGACCCGAACGCGCGTCTTTGGTTTGTATTGTTTTAATTTGTTCGCAACTCATAGTTGACTCCTTGTCTAATTTAATTTGTTTTTCCGATTTTCAAGTCGGTTGAAGTTTAAAACATTTGCCCATATTTTTTTTTTCTCTCTCTCTCTCTCTATATATAAAACATTTGCTTCAAATAGTTTCTGAGATGATTCCATTAATAACTGCTTTAATTCAAAGATCATTGGTGTCCTCAGATAATTATTGGATGAGCTGCTGATTATTTGTTTAAAGCATCTGTTAATGAGTCAACATTGATGATGATGATGAAGAATGGCAAGCATCTCTGCACACTAAACCTCATGCATTATTCATATATTGGCCTGTGAGGTTTCAGTTTAAATATTCATGATGTTCCCGCCCACCGAACGGATGATGTCACCGACTTTTGTGTTTCCAGGGTTACGAACAGACACGGAGTGACTCGTTTCCTGCAACATGTACAAAGTTACAGTTTGTTAGATTTATCTTTGTTCCTGTAATAAAAAGTTTAACCCTATCATTGACTGGAGATTTTCATTCAGTTTCAGTGTTTCAATGAACTCGTCAAATCATAGTTTTGTGTCTTTGAGCTCGTCTGTATTAAAATCTTTAAACCCGTGGAAATTCGCCAAACAACGACCATCTCACATTTTAAGAGCCTTTAATATAATCCGATAAATGTTTGTTGCTTGCAAAAATGTTTCTCATAACACAAAAACTTCTGAATGTTGTCATAGCTCGCCAAACTTTTAACCACAAACTAGCTATAATAAATAGAAAATCCTGGTTTTGTTTGACATTTAACAATTGTATGTATTTTATATCTTTTTTATTAAATTATAACTTTGAATCAGTCCTGATTGAAACCGCTGAAATATACAAACATGTGACCGTGTTAAAGCACTGACCAGCCTAAACTTAATTAACTTTATTCATGTAAAAGTGTGAATCGTAATTATATGCCATCTACACTTTATTAGCTTGATAATATTTGCACCTGTATATTTTTATACATGAACAGGATGCAATTAAATCATAGTTTAAATTATTGATTAGAATGATTAAATGGATGCTGCCTTATTGGGAGAATAAAAACTCTCCCTACACCTACCCATAATACTGAATACTTTTAATAATATTATCATTATTGGAAATAAATGCCTTTCTGATGTGATGTGTGATGGGAAAACGGAGAAGAGTGATCTCGGCAAAAGGCGGATTCGAACTCGGGTCGATCGCGCTGAAAAAACGAAAGAAGTTCTAGCCCGACTCGCAGCCGCTGCACCACAGAGGACGTTAAGATTAACGCACTTTTTTTGAATAATTGAATATATTAATTATATATCTGTCGGAAACAGTGAAGCGTTTGCCAACAAGGGATGTTATTTGCTCTCAGTGGAAATAGACACTCCGTTATTATATTCTTATGTACTGTGTTTTAATGAAAACTGAGACAATCCAACTTTTATTGGATTCCTGGTTAAAACTGGAGGCTGACTGGTCCACAACCTCTTTAAAACCAGGTTTATTTCTTCAGCAAAGCAGGGCACGCATTAGATTAACATTAAACGCGATATAAAAAAAACTTCTTTTCATATAAGCGAACAGTGGCCGTCATTTGTCCGCGTGTGTGGCGGGCAGGAGGCGCTAGAGAGCAGCGCTCGCTCACACTCACCGCAGCCGAAGAAGACGCGATCGTAGCGGCGCTGGACGGAACGATGGCGGCGTCCAAGGTGAAGCAGGACATGCCTCCGCCCGGAGGATACGGTCCCGTAGATTACCGGAGAAACCTCCCGCGACGAGGACTGTCCGGTACGTGCGTCCCTGAGGAGATTTAATGCGATGATCTGTGTGGGATTCATCACACAAACACACAGAGTTCAACGGGGTCCATCATCATAATCTCCTATTCTGCGTTAAATCATCGCGATAAAACACCATCTGAAGGGTTTAATCTCGTTTTAAGGGTCATATGATCCGGTATTGATCTGCACAGACTCGCTGATGATCGTGTTTAGTCATATTTCACATTAAAGTAGAGCTCTAATAATATCTCTGTATGAACTGCATGGAACATTTTACAAGAATGTCAACAAGTTTCACCTCCAGCTGAATGTGATTGTTGATTCAAAACATTCGCGTCTGGAATAATTGGGAATGAATAAAACATTCAATTCTGAACGCGCAATTAAGCAGATTAACGTGTGACTTACTGGATGTTCTGACGAAATGTTAATTGCTGCAGACTGATTAAAATGTGCAATTAATTTTAATTTCATTTTTTATAAAAAAAAATAATAAGGTTGATTCAATGACTCACAATAATTCACTTTTTTCATTACTGGATGAATCAGCGGTTTTGAATGAATGATTCAATGACTCGTTCATTAATGCTTCGCTTGTTTCATTACTGGATGAATCAGCGTTTTGAATGAATCTCTTGAATGAATGATTCAATGACTCATTCATTAATGCTTTGCTTGTTTCATTAATGGATGAATCAGCGTTTTGAATGAATCTCTTGAATGAATGATTCAATGACTCATTCATTAATGCTTCACTTGTTTCATTACTGGATGAATCAGCGTTTTTGAATGAATGATTCAATGACTCATTCATTAATACTTCACTTGTTTCATTACTGGATGAATCAGCGTTTTTGAATGAATGATTTAATGACTCATTCATTAATACTTCGCTTGTTTCATTACTGAATGAATCAGCGTTTTGAATGAATGATTCAATGACTCATTCATTAATACTTCGCTTGTTTCATTACTGGATGAATCAGCGTTTTTGAATGAATGATTCAATGACTCGTTCAGTAATGCTTTGCTTGTTTCATTAATGGATGAATCAGCGTTTTGAATGAATCTCTTGAATGAATGATTCAATGACTCATTCATTAATGCTTCACTTGTTTCATTACTGGATGAATCAGCGTTTTTGAATGAATGATTCAATGACTCATTCATTAATGCTTCGCTTGTTTCATTACTGAATGAATCAGCGTTTTGAATGAATGATTCAATGACTCATTCATTAATGCTTCGCTTGTTTCATTACTAGATGAATCGTTGTTTTGAATGAATGATTCAATGACTCATTCATTAATACTTGTTTCATTACTCGATGAATCCGCGTTTTCAAACTAACTCTCTTGATTGATTCAAACTCTCTTGATTGATTTCAATGACTCACTCATAAATGCTTGACTGGTTTCATGACTTTTTACGATTCAGTGTTTTTGAACGAAACTCTTGAATGAATGATTCAATGACTCACTCATAAAGACTTGTCTTGTTTGACTATTGGATGAATCTGCGTTTTTGAACAGATCTCTCATATGAATGATTCAATGACAAATACAGTTTTAACTATCACTTGTCGCCACCTACTGGTGTAACTGATGCAATCTTTATTTGAAGCGTCAAATTTCTTTCAAAAGGTGATTTACTCTGTTTGGATCTGTACTGTCGGCATCGGCGTTTATATCCGAACTATAAACTTTTACCCCAGTACTTCTGTGATGAACTGAATCGTTTAGAGCCGTGTGTTGTTCCCAGGTTACAGTATGTTTGGGATCGGCGTCGGGATCCTGGTGTTTGGATACTGGAGGCTTTTCCGCTGGAACCGCGAGCGCAGGTGAGGCTCGACGCTCTTCGGCCGTCTGTGGGACGAATCCGTCACACTGACCGCTTTCTTGTTCCCGTCACAGACGTCTGCAGATCGAGGAGCTGGAGGCTCGGATCGCGTTGCTGCCGCTGCTGCAGGCCGAACAGGACCGACGGTGAGAATCCAACAGGACTGGGTCAGACGTACGGCTTTCTAGATGGCAACGCATTTCAAAATATTGATGAATTATTTTCTAAAAACTTTATAGCGTATGTAAACTTTATAGCTTTTTCTGTATGCGATTGACTTGATGACAGCCAAGTGTGTTTGTGGTCTCTAAATGAGCGTCCGCATGCCAAAGGTTCGTCATTTGCATAAAACTCGCCCACTCCATTTCCATATAAGGACGTTTCCTTCACGGCCTTCTGTGACTCTGAGCAGAGCGTGTGACGCTCTCGAAATGTGAGCAGAATCCTCAAAACCAGATTCCTGAGCCTCGTCTGAAATAACTTTGAAGTTTTTACTATAAAACATCGATAACATTTTTGTCAACGGGTTTTGGCAAGTTGCTAGCATATTTTAACTCGTTGTTAACACGATTTAGCATGTTGCAGGCATGTCGATTAGTACATTGCTATCATGATTTAACATGTTTAGCATATTGTTAGCATTATTTAGCTTTTAACTAAAACAACGTTTTAGTTTTACCACTTTATTATGAATAAGCATGACGTTAGTAAGTTAAACACATTGCTATCGTGAATTAGCATGTTGCTAGCATGAATTAGCATTTTGCTTGAACGTTTTAGCATGTTGGCAGCGTGACTTAGCATGTTGCTAGCATGAATTAGCATTTTGCTTGAACGTTTTATCATGTTGGCAGCGTAACTTAGCATGTTGCTAGCATGAATTAGCATTTTGCTTGAACGTTTTATCATGTTGGCAGCGTAACTTAGCATGTTGCTAGCATGAATTAGCATTTTGCTTGAACGTTTTATCATGTTGGCAGCGTAACTTAGCATGTTGCTAGCATGAATTAGCATTTTGCTAGTAAGTTTTAACATCTTGCTGACATGATTTAACGTGTTGCTAGTAAGTTTTAATACATTACTAGCATGCTGTTAGCATGTTTTAATTTATTGTTAACATGAATTAGCATGTTGTTACGTTTTAGCACATTGCTAGCATGATGTTGTTAAGTTTTAATATGTTAGCATGAATTAACAAGTTTTAAGACCTTACTACCATGAGTTAGCATGCTGTTAGCATGTCGTTTTATTTATTGCTAGCATGAATTAACAAGTTAGTAACTTTTATCACGTTCTTAACATGAATTAGCATGTTGTTAGCTTGAATTAGCATTTTGCTTGAAAGTTTTAACATGTTGGCAGCGTGATTTAGCATGTTGTTAGCATGAATTAATATTTTGCTAGTAAGTTTTAGCACATTGCTAACATGAATTAAAATGTTTCTAGTAAGTTTTAACATCTTGCTGACATGATTTAGCGTGTCGCTAGTAAGTTTTAACACACTACTAGCATGCTGTTAGCATGTTTTAATTTATTGTTAACGTGAATTAGCATGTCGTTAATAAGTTTTAGCACATTGCTAGCATGATGTTAAGTTTTAACATGTTAGCATGAATTCACATGTTTTGACACATTACAGGATTGCTAACACGATTTAACACGTTTCTAGTAAGTTTTAGCATGTTGCTAGCATGTAAGTTTTAACGCATTGCTAGCACATGAATTGGCATGCTGCTAGCATGTTTATTGATAACACGAATTAACATGTTACTAAGTTTTATCATGCTGCTAGGATGAGTTAGCACATTGCTAACATTAAATAGCATGTTGCTAGTAGGTTTTAGCGTCTAGCTTGTATGAATTAGCATGTTTGCTGCGTGAGATCACGGCGCTCTCGTTAGCAGAGCATCTTTTATTTTAGTTTATGAATGGTTTCGGTTTTTATTTTCATAAATGTAGAGTCTGAAATTCATTGGTGAATCACGGTTTGTTTGTGAAGATGTTCGAACGCAGATTTCACGCGTATCGAACGAGCCGCACAATGTCGCTTTATGCCTCGACCAATCGCGTGAGTTTGGGGGCGGGCTGTTTGACAGACGGGGGGCGTGTTCAGGAAAACACTCCTGCTCATTTCAGTGCGTCAGATGGTGTTTTAGCCTGATTAATGTTGAGGTTTGCGTTGGTTTCTCCTCCAGAACGTTACGGATGCTCCGCGAGAACCTGGAGGAGGAGGCTGTGATCATGAAGGATGTTCCCGGCTGGAAGGTTCTGACACGTTTTATTGGGTTTCTCTGTTCAGATGATCGACCTCCACAGTAATCGTTGAGTTTGTGGAGGTTTACGGTTGTTAGACGGTTCTCAGGAAACAGTGTTGGTGTCTTCTGATGTCTCAGGTCGGTGAGAAGGCGTTCCACACGGACCGCTGGGTTCCTCCGGTCACAGAGGAGCTCTTTAACCTTCGACCCCGTGAGGAGATGCTCCAGAAGAAGTTTGGCTTCCAGTGGTACGTGTAGACGACAGCTCTCCCAGCATCCCGTTCTTCGTGTTTCTCTGTTCACACTGTAAATGTTTCCATATTAAATATGTTTGCTTTTCCTCTCAAACGCTCTCGTGTCTTCCCTCGTTACGCTTGTTTACTGTGTCTTATTTATTCGGTAACAATTTACATTAATGTTACACTAGTTGATGCATTAACAAATTGCGTGTGACAGCATTCACACTGATGCTATAATGCGAACACACTTTCCGTAGTGACGTGAAAATGCGGGACACATTTTTTTTTTTTACATAAAGTTCAATGATTTACAAAGAAAATGTAAAATAAATATTTTTTGTTTTACTTTTTAAAAATATATTTTGAAAAACAACTGTGGAAAAAAACTGCTAAAATTATTTCAATATTATTTTCACAAGTTTATGGGGTTATGATTCAGTATGGAAGCCTGTTCCCGCCACTGTTGAGGAAAAAAAAATTCCATAAGTCATAATAATGAGAAACTTTCTTATAATAATGACTTAATATCTCATAATAATGACTTAATATCTCATAATAATGACTTAGTATCTCATAATAATGACTTAGTATCTCATAATAATGACTTAATATCTCATAATAATGACTTAATATCTCATAATAATGACTTAGTATCTCATAATAATGACTTAGTATCTCATAATAATGACTTAATATCTCATAATAATGACTTAATATCTCATAATAATGACTTAGTATCTCATAATAATGACTTAGTATCTCATAATAATGACTTAGTATCTCATAATAATGACTTAGTATCTCATAATAATGACTTAGTATCTCATAATAATGACTTAACATCTCATAATAATGACTTAACATCTCATAATAATGACTTAGTATCTCATAATAATGACTTAGTATCTCATAATAATGACTTAATATCTCAAAATAATGACTTAGTATCTCATAATAATGACTTAATATCTCATAATAATGACTTAGTATCTCATAATAATGACTTAATATCTCATAATAATGACTTAGTATCTCATAATAATGACTTAACATCTCATAATAATGACTTAACATCTCAAAATAATGACTTAGTATCTCATAATAATGACTTAATATCTCATAATAATGACTTAGTATCTCATAATAATGACTTAACATCTCATAATAATGACTTAACATCTCATAATAATGACTTAACATCTCATAATAATGACTTAGTATCTCATAATAATGACTTAGTATCTCATAATAATGACTTAATATCTCATAATAATGACTTAATATCTCATAATAATGACTTAGTATCTCATAATAATGACTTAACATCTCATAATAATGACTTAACATCTCAAAATAATGACTTAGTATCTCATAATAATGACTTAATATCTCATAATAATGACTTAGTATCTCATAATAATGACTTAACATCTCATAATAATGACTTAACATCTCATAATAATGACTTAACATCTCATAATAATGACTTAGTATCTCATAATAATGACTTAGTATCTCATAATAATGACTTAATATCTCATAATAATGACTTAGTATCTCATAATAATGACTTAACATCTCATAATAATGACTTAACATCTCAAAATAATGACTTAGTATCTCATAATAATGACTTAATATCTCATAATAATGACTTAGTATCTCATAATAATGACTTAACATCTCATAATAATGACTTAACATCTCATAATAATGACTTAACATCTCATAATAATGACTTAGAATCTCATAATAATGACTTAATATCTCATAATAATGACTTAACATCTCATAATAATGACTTAACATCTCATAATAATGACTTAACATCTCATAATAATGACTTAACATCTCATAATAATGACTTAGTATCTCATAATAATGACTTAGTATCTCATAATAATGACTTAATATCTCATAATAATGACTTAGTATCTCATAATAATGACTTAACATCTCAAAATAATGACTTAGTATCTCATAATAATGACTTAATATCTCATAATAATGACTTAGTATCTCATAATAATGACTTAACATCTCATAATAATGACTTAACATCTCATAATAATGACTTAACATCTCATAATAATGACTTAGTATCTCATAATAATGACTTAGTATCTCATAATAATGACTTAATATCTCATAATAATGACTTAGTATCTCATAATAATGACTTAGTATCTCATAATAATGACTTAATATCTCAAAATAATGACTTAGTATCTCATAATAATGACTTAATATCTCATAATAATGACTTAACATCTCATAATAATGACTTAACATCTCATAATAATGACTTAACATCTCATAATAATGACTTAACATCTCATAATAATGACTTAGTATCTCATAATAATGACTTAGTATCTCATAATAATGACTTAGTATCTCATAATAATGACTTAATATCTCATAATAATGACTTAGTATCTCATAATAATGACTTAATATCTCATAATAATGACTTAGTATCTCATAATAATGACTTAGTATCTCATAATAATGACTTAGAATCTCATAATAATGACTTAGTATCTCATAATAATGACTTAGAATCTCATAATAATGACTTAGTATCTCATAATAATGACTTAGAATCTCATAATAATGACTTAGTATCTCATAATAATGACTTAGAATCTCATAATAATGACTTAGTATCTCATAATAATGACTTAGAATCTCATAATAATGACTTAATATCTCATAATAATGACTTAGTATCTCATAATAATGACTTAGTATCTCATAATAATGACTTAGTATCTCATAATAATGACTTAGTATCTCATAATAATGACTTAGTATCTCATAATAATGACTTAATATCTCATAATAATGACTTAGTATCATAATAATGACTTAGTATCTCATAATAATGACTTAGTATCTCATAATAATGACTTAATATCTCATAATAATGACTTAGTATCTCATAATAATGACTTAATATCTCATAATAATGACTTAGAATCTCATAATAATGACTTAGTATCTCATAATAATGACTTAGTATCTCATAATAATGACTTAGTATCTCATAATAATGACTTAGAATCTCATAATAATGACTTAGTATCTCATAATAATGACTTAGTATCTCATAATAATGACTTAGAATCTCATAATAATGACTTAATATCTCATAATAATGACTTAACATCTCATAATAATGACTTAATATCTCATAATAATGACTTAGAATCTTTAACTTAAACTTAACTTTAACTTAAGTTAAAGATATTAAGTCATTATTATGACTTATGGAATATTTTTTTCCTCAACAGTGGTGGGAACGGGCTTCCATAGTTCAGGACAGGCACCTCCCAATAAATGATGCTTTTACATAAATTCAAACTTTCTGATATTTTAAATATTATTGAGAGATTCAATTGATAATACAAGGATCTTAATAAATATCTAAATTTTGAATTCTAAAATGTGTTTTTTGCTTGTGGGACAGCAGTTTTGCACCAATTCTGTGAAAAGGCCCCTATATAAAATCAAATTTAAAATATTAACCACTAATATTACATCAATGATACTAAATGAACACCGGTTTATGTTCCATATTTGAGTGGTTTCTGCACTGGGTACACCTGAGCGCTGTACACTCACGCAGTTAACTTTGATTTAATGTTTATGAACTTTATAAACCAACATTAAAGCAGAAGTGATGGACTGGAATCACATGATCTGAGGCCGAAAACAGCCGTGACACGTGAGTATCATCTACTGAACCAACTCGAGTTCCATCACTCCATTCATCTTCATGTGCTTCAAGCCTCAGTGTGTTGGGTTACACCTTATTTTAAAGTCTCAGTATTACAGTGTAATAATACATTTAATAACTGAGTAATAATAATGTACTTGCTATTGGATGAGGGTTAATTGCATGCAATTATGCATAATTTCTAGTTATTACTACAGTAACTACATGACACTGTAAAATAAAGTGTTACCGTGTGTTTTAGTCACGTTCACATGAACTTTTGAATCACGTGACTGAACAGATTCACTGCAAAAACTTCTCCTGTTTTCCAGCACAAAACATCTAAACATTCTTAAATCAAGATACATTTACTGAAAAAGCAAAATTACATTTCTTTTTTTATGAGAAATATATAGAAAATGAAGTGAGTTTGTGTTTAAACCAAGAATGCAGTCAGAATTTTGCTTCTCCAGTGATTGAAGAACGTTTTGCGAGACAAAAATACATTTTTTTTTGCAGTGAAACACACTATAATCACTGAGAGCTGAACAGACAAACGCAGATCTGGAGTCTGTTTCGCTCTTCTGCTTCACGACAAAAACAACATTGTTCAGGATTTGCATTTCCAGAGGATGAGGAACTATTCCTCGTTTCATTTTTAATAATAATACCTGGTTTGCATGAAGGATATTATTCACACGGATATTATAATGTAAACACACACACGCCGCTTCAGAATGTGACGGAGACGTGCGATTCTCTCAGCTCTGCTCTGCGTGAAGAACCAATCCACGGCCTCCTCGTGCTCCTCCGGCTCTCTGATTGGTCCTCGGCGTGACGGACTCTCGCATTACGAGCTTCATCTTCTCACACCTCGAGCAGAAAGTGAGACGTGAAGGAACTGAAGCACTAAAACTCTTTCAGGGTTTGTTTTTACTCCAGTGAAGATGAACAGCAGGAGTCAGGAGTGTGTGGAAGCGCTCCGATATCTCAGGTAACACACACACACACACACACCTCTCTCGTTTTCCAGCTCAAACATCTAAACGTTCTTAAATCGAGAAACATTTACTGGAGGAAAGAAATTCAGTCTTGTTTTCTGATTAAATGCATCAAAATTAAAAGAGTTTGTGCTTGTTTTATCATCATTAAGATACTCTTTTGGTTTTTATTATTAATATGAGTCAGTTTATATCTTTGTTAGATTTTTAATTCTAGAGTGAATATATTTATTTATTCGTTTTTGTATTTAAAAAAAAAAAATGCACCATACTAGCTTTAGTTTTTCAGATTTAGTACATTCAGTAAAAATGAGAAATCTTGCCCGGGCATTAAATTGTTGTATCGTTTCTGTAATTTCAGTTCATTTTCATTTCATTTCAAGCAACAAAAATGTTTTTTTATGGTTTTGGTAACTATAATAACTGCAAAAAAAAAAAAAAAAAAAAAAAAAAATCTGCCAATGATAGAATAAAACAAGATAGTTTTTCTGACTCCATCAGCTTGTTTTAAACACAAACTTTTGATCATTTTTGCCGTAATATCTTCAGTCATTTTTCTCCTCCAGTGAAAGTATCTTGATTTGCAGTGAGTTCTTCTCTCTTCAGCTGTTTTGACCATTAGAACTGCTTTATTTTCTCGCATTATAAGCTCGACGACACAGAAAATGAGTCGTGTGGTTGTTTAACGGATAATTCAAGGCGTTTGTCTTTTGTTTATTACCGCAAAAGTCTCTTTACGAGAGTTAAAGTTCTCCAGGACCTCAGGAAAGATGTTTTCTGAGGGAACTGGAGAACTGTCCTGACTCTGAGCTTGTTAATCTGGGATCTTGTGAGAGAATGAAGTCAGGATCTGTCTGGAGTGTTTGCTGGTGAAACGGACAGGATGATCTCCTGCGGCTCCAGATGCTCAAGATCCGAGCGGGAGGCCGAAGCTTTAATCCGCTTCTCATCCCGCTGATCCGTGACTTCCTTCTGCACAGACTGAGAACTAAACATTAATGCTGCAGACAAACAACACAATCCCGTACGTATATTAGGAAAAATCCTTTTATTGGAGAACTCTGGCAGTCAAAAGTTTGGATGATTTAAGAAATCATTCTGATTTGCTGCTCGAGAAACATTTATGATTATTATCAAAGTTGAAAACAGTTTCTGAGTAAGATTTAGAAAAGAAAGTAATACTGTTATTCATCAAGGACGCTTTAAAAGTGACAGTAAAGACCTTTATGATGTTACGAAAGATTTTATTTCAATTAAATGCAACTTCCTGTTCATCAAAGATGAATGTATGATGGTTTCCACAATATGTTATGTTTCAACAGTGATAATAATCATAAATCATCACATCAGAGTGATTTCTGAAGGATCATGTGACTCTGAAGACTGGAGGAATGATGCTGGACATTCAGCTTTCAAATTACATTTCACAATATATTCACATAGAAAACAGACGATTTACATTATAATAATATTTCACTGTTTTTACTGTATTTTTGATCAAATTAATGCAGCGTTTGATTTAGTGTGTTACTTGCTGTTTCTACTTAACTGTGAAATTTACTAGCAATTTCTATGGATTCTTGTTTCTGCCACAGAGTAAAAAAAAATTAAAAGGTAATTGTGAATTTTTATCTCACAATTCTAATTGGAAAGAGTCAGAATTGCAAGATATAAAGTTGCAATTTCTGTGTTTTCAGTGTTTTTTGTGGTTTCAGTGTTTCCAGTGATTTTTCAGTATTTCAGTATTTCAGTGTTTCCAGTGATTTTTCAGTATTTCAGTATTCCAGTGTTTTCAGTGTTTTTTTTCAGTGTTTCCAGTGTTTCAGTGTTTCCAGTGATTTTTCAGTATTTCAGTATTTCAGTGTTTCCAGTGTTTTTTCAGTGTTTCCAGTGTTTTTTCAGTATTTCAGTGTTTCCAGTGTTTCAGTGTTTTTTGTGGTTTCAGTGTTTCCAGTGTTTTTTTCAGTATTTCAGTGTTTTCAGTGTTTCCAGTGTTTCCAGTGTTTTTTTCAGTATTTCAGTGTTTCCAGTGTTTTTTCAGTATTTCAGTATTTCAGTGTTTCAGTGTTTCCAGTGTTTCAGTGTTTCAGTGTTTCCAGTGTTTCAGTGTTTTCAGTGTTTTTCAGTGTTTCCAGTGTTTCAGTGTTTCAGTGTTTCCAGTGTTTCAGTGTTTTCAGTGTTTTTTGTGGTTTCAGTGTTTCCAGTGTTTTTTCAGTATTTCAGTGTTTCCAGTGTTTCCAGTGTTTTCAGTGTTTTTTGTGGTTTCAGTGTTTCCAGTGTTTTTTCAGTATTTCAGTGTTTCCAGTGTTTCAGTGTTTTTTCAGTATTTCAGTGTTTCCAGTGTTTCAATGTTTCCAGTGTTTTTTCAGTATTTCAGTGTTTCCAGTGATTTTTCAGTATTTCAGTATTCCAGTGTTTTCAGTGTTTTTTTTCAGTATTTCCAGTGTTTCAGTGTTTCCAGTGTTTCAGTGTTTCCAGTGATTTTTCAGTATTTCAGTATTTCAGTATTTCAGTGTTTCCAGTGTTTTTTCAGTGTTTCCAGTATTTTTTCAGTATTTCAGTGTTTCAGTGTTTTTTGTGGTTTCAGTGTTTCCAGTGTTTTTTCAGTATTTCAGTGTTTTCAGTGTTTCCAGTGTTTCAGTGTTTCCAGTGTTTTTTTCAGTATTTCAGTGTTTCCAGTGTTTTTTCAGTATTTCAGTGTTTTCAGTGTTTCCAGTGTTTCAGTGTTTCCAGTGTTTTTTTCAGTATTTCAGTGTTTCCAGTGTTTTTTCAGTATTTCAGTATTTCAGTGTTTCCAGTGTTTCAGTATTTCAGTGTTTCCAGTGTTTCAGTGTTTTCAGTGTTTTTTGTGGTTTCAGTGTTTCCAGTGTTTTTTCAGTATTTCAGTGTTTCCAGTGTTTTCAGTGTTTTTTGTGGTTTCAGTGTTTTTTCAGTATTTCAGTGTTTCCAGTGTTTTCAGTGTTTTTTGTGGTTTCAGTGTTTCCAGTGTTTTTTCAGTATTTCAGTGTTTCCAGTGTTTCAGTGTTTTTTCAGTATTTCAGTGTTTCCAGTGTTTCAATGTTTCCAGTGTTTTTTCAGTATTTCAGTGTTTCCAGTGATTTTTCAGTATTTCAGTATTCCAGTGTTTTCAGTGTTTTTTTTTCAGTGTTTCCAGTGTTTCAGTGTTTCCAGTGTTTCAGTGTTTCCAGTGATTTTTCAGTATTTCAGTATTTCAGTGTTTCCAGTGTTTTTTCAGTGTTTCCAGTGTTTTTTCAGTATTTCAGTGTTTCAGTGTTTTTTGTGGTTTCAGTGTTTCCAGTGTTTTTTCAGTATTTCAGTGTTTTTTGTGGTTTCAGTGTTTCCAGTGTTTTTTCAGTATTTCAGTGTTTTCAGTGTTTCCAGTGTTTCAGTGTTTCCAGTGTTTTTTTCAGTATTTCAGTGTTTCCAGTGTTTTTTCAGTATTTCAGTGTTTTCAGTGTTTCCAGTGTTTCAGTGTTTCCAGTGTTTTTTTCAGTATTTCAGTGTTTCCAGTGTTTTTTCAGTATTTCAGTATTTCAGTGTTTCCAGTGTTTCAGTATTTCAGTGTTTCCAGTGTTTCAGTGTTTTCAGTGTTTTTTGTGGTTTCAGTGTTTCCAGTGTTTTTTCAGTATTTCAGTGTTTCCAGTGTTTTCAGTGTTTTTTGTGGTTTCAGTGTTTTTTCAGTATTTCAGTGTTTCCAGTGTTTCCAGTGTTTCAGTGTTTTTTGTGGTTTCAGTGTTTCCAGTGTTTTTTCAGTATTTCAGTGTTTCCAGTGTTTCAGTGTTTTTTCAGTATTTCAGTGTTTCCAGTGTTTCAATGTTTCCAGTGTTTTTTCAGTATTTCAGTGTTTCAGTGTTTTTTCAGTGTTTCGCGTTTCCGTGTTTTCAGTGTTTCAGTGTTTTTTGTGTTTTTTGTGTTGTCAGTGTTTTCAGTGTTTCAGCACACAGAAATGGTCTGTTCTTTGAGGTGTGACAATTTCTATAGTGGTACAAATGTTTAATCCTGCAAATAGGCGAGGGAAAAGCTTCGGCCGAATCTCAAGATGCTGAAGTGAATGTGATGATTTGATCTGATGTTTCGGCTCCTGGGTGGAAGGATCTGTTGTCGGATTAATTCCCTGCATGAGTTCAGGAACTGTGGAGCTGAACGTCCCAGGCATTCCCTATCGACCCTGACCACAGAAGGGCATCAGGCTTCCCACAGGCGTCCCGAAGAAAAAACATTCCAATAACGATGATCGTCACAAGCCACATTTAGTGTTTTTAGATTCATATCAATCTGCTGAATCTCTTGAATATCTCTTCCATCAGTCATGTTTAAAACGAGTATATTTTTAGAGTTCATCTCAAACCATTTATTTATCATGTTTTGCAGTAAAGAGGAGGCAGTTGCCATGGAGACAGAGTTGCTAAGGGATTATCGTTTCGGAAGGCAACAGCTCACGGAGATACTGGGACACGCGTGTGCGACCGCCATCGCAAAGGTCTGCATGAGCAAGACTTCAATGATCCCACTGTTAATTTGTTTAGTAGTTTTTAAAGTACTGTATGAGAACTGTACTTTCCTCAAAAAAATGATTCTTATCGATCTTCTTTCCCAACGCAAATACCTAAACATTCCTAAATCAAGATTTACTGGAGAAGCAAAATGACTGAAGATATTAAATCTCCATCAATGAAACATGTATGAAAATTAAGTTTATGCTGAAAACAAGAACAACATTAATCTTAATTCAAAGGCAAAACACGTTTATTTTTCTGACCTCATTGGCAGATATTTGTTCTTCACTTTGATACATTTTGATACATTTTTCAAGAAAATAGAATTTCAGTCCACTTCATAATGTCACATGCATCATTTGTAACGTAATTATTCGTGACAATTTTTGAGAGAAATTTTGTATCAAATTTCACTCCGAAATTCTAATAGATTTCACAAATAATTATAACGAATTGGCAAGACAGACACTGAATCAAAATAGAGACTGAAATATTATTTTCTTGTAGATGCCAAATCTTCAGTCCACCGTCTTTATACTTCAGTGTCACGTTTGATTCAGTGCGTCACCTGATAGTTCTTGGCAATCATTCGTGAGATTTGTGCGTCAGTCATGTGACTCGATCTCTCGCAGGCCTTCCCGCTGGCGTCTCTGGAGAAGCGGCAGCCCACGGTGCTGGTGATCTGCGGACCGGATCAGAACGGCTGCGTGGGGCTGTCGTGTGCCCGACATCTCCATGTGTTTGTGAGTGAACTCATCCCACGCTTGAGCTTCAATCCGGGGTCATTCTGACTGATAGAGCTGCTGCGTTCACAAATTATCCCAATACTTTTTTGTTGTTGTTGTTGTTTAAAAGCAGAGGTTTTGTTCTTTCTTTATACATATTAAATGTTCAGATAGTTATGCAACAAAATATTCTTGGAACCGTGACAGTTTTGTGAAAATTATCAAAAATGTGGACACTGACTGGAAAAAAAAAAAAAACACTGGATGGGAAAGAATTAAAGAAGAGTCGATTCCAAGGTGTCGGGATTCAAGGAGAATCGACTCTTCTTTAACTCTTTCCCTTCCAGTGATTTTTTATTTTTTTCCCAGCTCTAGTGACTGACGGATCTCTGTGTGTGTGTGTGTGTGTGTGTGTGACAGGAATACATTCCCACAGTGTTCTGTCCCAAACGCTCCCTGGACGGCCTGTATCAGGATCTGACGGTGCAGTGTGAGCGGATGGACCTGCCGTTCCTGTCCTACCTGCCCACCGAGGTCAGACTAAACCGCCACAAACATGACATAAGCTTCAATCCAAACTGACAATATTTGAGGAGAACAAACAATCAGTTCTTAAAGTTAGACGAATACTTAGAGTTTACTTTGAAAAGCACAATCCTAATTTTAAGTAGCACTCGTTTGTTAACGCATTTCACTAGCAAAACATTTGTTATTTAATAAAAACAGAATTGTTCGTGTTAGTTCAGAGTTCATGAACAGGCTCAATTTTCAAAACAAATGAAAACGGGTGAAGTTAATCAGTGCTTTTTAGTTGTTTTACTTCAACACCTTTTTCTTCTTGAAGGTGCAGCTAATCAATGACGCGTATAACCTGGTTGTGGACGCGGTTCTGGGTCCAGAAACTGAGCTGGCGGCCGTCGGCGAGCCGTTGCCTGGCGTCCTGCAGACTCTACGAGGACTCAAAGTCCCCATCGCCAGCCTGGACATCCCGTCAGGTACCGAACCGTTTTTTACACACTGGCGCGGCGAGTTTTTCCATGAAGCCACTGGCTTTCGCATTAAAAAATGCAAATTTTCTTTGTATTTCAATTTTAATAATATTTTCTAAATGAAACAGCTCTTTATTGGAGGAACATTTTGAGACATGCAATCATTTAAGACATTCCTCCTTATATAGAATCTTTTATTTATTCTTTCGAGAAAGAGGCGTACCACAGGGCTCAGTATTGGGTCCTCTTCTTTTTTCTATTTTCTTTCTTTTTATAAATGAGCTTCTATAAAACTGAATCAAGGACACACTAAAGTTCTGTATAGAACCACTTTTCTTCTAAGCATCTGTACCGTGTGTCACCATAGGCTGGGATGCCGACGAATCCAGTCCGGAGGGAATCAGTCCAGCGGTTCTGGTTTCCTTGATGACGCCCAAGCGATGCGCCCTGAGCTTCCCTGGATCTCACTTCCTGGCCGGACGCTTTCTGCCCTACGACATTCAGAAGAAGTACGAGCTAAACTTGCCCAAGTTTTCCGGAACGGATTCCGTCGTGGAGCTGTGATCCGAGTTCCATCGGTGCCGCAAACACGACGCCACAAGAGTGATGTGAATGTTTGATTTTTATTAAAATACAAATGTTCGGCCAATGTTACATTTACTCTTTTAGGAGTGTTTTCTCTGCACCTTTAACATTCACATTTATAAAAAAAAAAAAAGACCTTAACATGAATAAAACCACAGGAAAAAAAAAAAAAAAAAAAAAAATCCTGCTTAGACGTCATCTTAAGATCCACCCATCGATCATCTTCAGTCCATCATCTGAACCAAGAGGAAAACAAGATCAGCCACTCCACATTAAATCAGAAACAAGATCATTAGGTGTCGAATGGACGGAAAGCGCAATACCAACCTCGCCCTTTACCGTCAAGGGGGGAGAAAAAAAACCCCGAAATCGTTCAACAGCCTCGAACTTCTTCAAACACGAGACGGTTTCTGATCAGAAATTAACCTGAATAAAACCAAAGGGAGAAAATTAACCACTCACAGACGAGACGCGCACTTCAGCACAGAACTACGGTCTCAAAAACAGTACTAAAACTACTCAAATTGAACTACGAGAGCCTAGACTTTTTCTAGAAATGGTATGGGGAGAAATGAGGGAACTTAATTCTCAGTATTCCTTCCGCTGGACTTTAGGGAAGCGGCACAGAGCTATACGACACCATGCAGACGCGACTGAAACCACATTTAACATCTGCATCCTAGCGTCTCTGAGAGCAACAAATAAAACTCAGGTAAAGATGAGAGCAAAGGAAGGTTACCTCACGGACACAGGGCTATTGTATCTCCGTACATGAACTAGCCCAGCCAGAGCTTTCAGGATTCGCTTCGGTACGCTTCATGATCCAGGTTTGAGGAAACTCACTCCACTCTTTACAGAAGCAGAGCACTTGGATTCAACGAAGCATTGGGTGAGACACACTTAAGAACTTACAAACTATTGCAACCTTTAAACTTGGGGTCCGAACGGACACCCTTTTATCATTCGAGACACATCTGGAGAAAATAGGCATCAGTTTAGTGTCGTTTGATGGGAGAAAACCTTTAATAAATGCTAAACTGAACTCAACTAGTCCTGACACTCTTGGAGCTTGAGTCGATTTCGGTTGAACGACCTGGACATGCAAAAACTCTTTGAAATGGTTCAAGCATCTATTAATAGTCACCCTCTGAAGCTCATATTTTCGAGAGGTTTAATATTCTTTGGCTTTGTGACATTAAGAACAAAAAGCAAATCTTATGGCGTTCAAAAATAAAAGCACATTTGCATTAATTACTGTAACTTGCTTTTGCGTTATAGTTGAGCATTCAGCTTCGATTTCAAAATGCAGAATGGAATAACAAAAAAAGCAGTAATGATTTAAAATTGGCTGAAACGTAACGATTTTTTTTGAATGCGTACTGATTCTAATTCTCTGCATTTAAATAAGACGCAATTTAATGCACAAATATTGCAAAAAAAAAGATACACCAATTACGAGCAGGTGTGCTAAATTATAAAATCCCGATTTAACCCCTTCAATGCCGTGAAAATGTACGATGTAAACTTGATGCAAAGATTGTAGATGTGAATTTATGATTACATTTTATATAAAATTTTACATTACATGTTTCTTTATATTTGCAAGGAAAAGCCAAAATGAGAACAAATTGAGCTCCAAATTTTAAGTAGGAAATAAAAGCTGTTTTGGCGCCGTAACGAACACCATCACTGATCATGTTCTGGTTTGAACGATCTTTCCGTAATCGTCACAATTTATGACGTGCACATCCTATTCAGAAGCACGTCAACCTCAAACACACGTGCGTTTTAGGGAATATCGTTTCTATTTATATTTGTAACATTTACAGAGCAATTTATCATTTGAACTCATGGCATGAAAAACCGGTTTCAAACAATCTTATGTTAATCGGCGTTTCAAAATAAAAGTCTGAATGGCAAGAGCGCAAAAATATTATTGCAAATTGATAAGGTACAGTAGTTTATTTTGAAAATCGGTCACTTAATATGAAAACTGAACGTGACTGTTACTGTTATGTTGCCGTTATTTTTATACTCAGCTACAACTGTAGTACACAGAATTACAAATATAGAAATTTGAATAAGTGAACAAACCAAAAAGTTCAGTTTAATGCCCCGATCGTGATTAAGAAAAGCTGATCTCTTCTTTTTTTTTTTTTTTAAAAAGGTGAACCTGCACATGTCCCCCCCATCTTGATTTTTTTTGTTTTTGTTTTTTGGAAAGGCACAACAGAATTCAAAGCGTTTGAACAAATTGTTTCGTTTAATAGGCTCCATGAAGCCACAATTGAAGAGCAAAAAAATAAAAAGAATAAAAACAAAATAGTGAGTCAAATTCTGATACAAAGAAAACAAGAGCACAAGGATTTTTTTCCCAGTTCTGGAGTGTACTGTTAACAATTTCTGGTTCTCTTTTCAAGTAAATATTTTGATATATATTTATATATTAGTCAAGAGTCCATGATTAAAAAGCAGGCGTAGAGAGCAGAGACCTCAGGCAGCGCAAGCCTCGAGAACCGGACGCTCCAGCTGCGCAGCGGTCACCAGTCTGAAAGGAATTCACTTTTTGGAAACTGGACATGGACAAATCATTGCCTTAGAGCTAACAAAAGGAGCCGTTCTCTTAAATGACAGCGGCTGCACTGGAACAGTAATAGAACAGTAACAGAGGAGGCTGTTGGACCAAAAACACTCTATACTCCCCATAGAAGCACAGGGACCCACATCGCTACACAGTGACAGTGAAGGTTGGTCAGCATGGACAAATGCAACGTTTAAAAAAAAAAAAAAAAAAGGTGTCAAACGAGGCAGAAGAGGAGCCCGTCGTTGGCGCTCTTCTCGTGTAACATGAACATTCGTTCAGAAACGGCCTTTCTCTCAAAGTACAAGAACAGAACAGAAACAGGGAGAACAGCTACAAAACAAATCCAAGAATAGATCCATGAGTCTTTAGAAACGCTCGGCCAGTGTCGTGTCGGGTCTTGGGTTTTACTCGGTTACAGCTGAGGAGGAAGTATCACACATCAAGACACTGAAGAATCTCAACAGGTTTAAGACAGAACATCCCTCTAACTAACCAACCCACTAACCAACCAAAGACATGAAAACAGGGTCGCTTCGAGCGATCGATCTGGAGAATGAGAGAAAGAGCAACCGTTCCTCCAATGGAGATGATCGGATGATTCTTTTCGTCTTTCTTTGAAATGGTCGAATTAGTGGTCCTGAAGCTTTCGAGCCGAAATCAAGTGGTTTTTTTTTTTTTTTTTTTTTAAAAGCATTTGTATTTTAAGAACCCATTTTTTTTTTTTTAAAAAGAGGGGAAAAAATAAAAATGTGTTGTAAAAAAAAAAAAAAAAAGACGACTAATTCGCCCCAGTTGTAGAAACTCAAGAAAAGCCTGTTTTACCAGTCTAGGACAGCCGACATGCTTGTATGGGGATTGTAGAGCCAAGGAAGCTAATACGTACCATAGCTATCATAGCTATCTCTGTAAGAGCCGCCTCGATCGCCGTAACTAGAACTCCTGCACACACAGACAGAAAGACACGTTACACATGTGAGGATACAAAGAAATTAAACTAATCCGGGTTTAAGCTAAGCCCAGTCTGTGAAACTGGGTTATAAAGACTTGAGAAAGCCTGAATTGATCAATGTGGTTCTGTGGCAGATTAACGAAACCGATCAACATTATACGGCTTCATTGTTGCATACAGTCACTAAAAAAATAAATATCAAAATCAGTTGCAGTGGGTCAAAAGGGTCTCAGGTGGGGTCTGATGTCAAAAAAAGTGTCTGATGCGATCGAATATTAAGAAAGCGTCCAAAAAAAAAAAAAAAAAAAAGTGTCAGTTGCAATCTAATAAAAAAAGTGGAAAAAAAAAAAAAAAAAAAAAAAAAAAAAAAAAAGTGTCAGTCGCGATCTAATAAAAAGCGGCGAAAGTCGGTTGCATCTAATATTTAAAAAAAGCAAACGTCAAAAAAAATGTCAGTTGCAATCTAATAAAAAAAGTGGAGGAAAAAAAAAAGTGTCAGTCGCGATCTAATAAAAAAAGAAGCGGGAAGTGTCAGGTGCATCTAATATTTAAAAAAGCAAACGTCAAAAAAATTGTCAGTTGCAATCTAATAAAAAAAGTGTGGGGGAAAAAAAAAAGTGTCAGTCGTGATCTAATATTAAAAAAAGCGGCAAAAAAAATGTCAGTTGTGCATCTAATATTTTAAAAAGCAAAAAAAAAAGTGTCAGTTGCGATCTAATAAAAAAGTGGGGAAGTGTCAGTTGCAATCTAATATTTAAAAAAAAGCGGCAAAAAAGTGTCAGTTGTGATCTAATATTAAAAAAGCGGCAAAAAAAGTGTCAGTTGTGATCCAATATTAAAAAAAGTGTCAGTTGTGATCTAATAAAAAAGTGGAGAAAAAAAAAAAAAAAAAAAAAAAAAAAAAAAGTGTCAGTTGTGATCGAATATTAAAAAAGCGGCAAAGAAAGTGTCAGTTGTGATCTAATATTAAAAAAAGCGGCAAAAAAAGTGTCAGTTGTGATCTAATATTAAAAAAAGCGGCAAAAAAAGTGTCAGTTGTGATTTAATAAAAAGTGGGGGGGGAAGTCAGTTGCGATCTAATATTAAAAAAGCGGCAAAAAAGTGTCAGTTGCGATCTAATAAAAAAAGCGGGAAGTGTCAGTTGCAATCTAATATTAAAAAAAACATCAAAGTGTCTGATGCGATCTAACATCTATATATATATAAAAAAAGTGCCAGTTGCAATCTAATATTTTTTTTATAAAGCGTAAAAAAAAAACAAAAGGGTCTGATGCGATCTCATGTCAAAGTCTAATAATTGGGTCTAATGTCCAATAGGTCATGTGGGATCTGTATGAAGCGCACCTGTCTCTGTTGTAGCCGCCGCCGCCCCCTCCTCCGGAGGAGTAACCGCCTCCTCCACCTCCGCTTTTGTATCCGCCGCTGTAGCTTCGGTCTCCGCCATAACTACGGTCGCCGCTGCCGTAACCGCGGTCTCCTCCTCCGTAGCCGCCGCCGCCTTCAGAGAGCAAGACATTGAGACACTGTGACTTTGTGAACCGGACACAACATGTATACAGTTTGAGAGATCAGCACCTCTCGAACCTCCTCTTCCTCGGCCTCCTCTGAAGAAACCCCCACCTCCTCTTCCCCCTCCTCCACCTCTGTAGGATCCACCACCGGAACGGCCACCGCCACCGCCGCCCTTCCCGGCCTCATCCACACGGATCGTTCGGCCATCCACAGACTACACACGAACAGAGAGGATGTACACGTTAGTGAACAAACTTATTTTACCTCAGAACTCAATTGTTCTGCAAAGCATCATGGGTAATTGAGTTTTTCACTGTTAAACGTGGTCGATGGTCTAATGTCAAAAAGTCAGTTCACGGTTATTTTTAAAATAAGTTAGACATGCAAAAAAGCTACAGATTAATCTCAGAACTCATACATTTGTTAAAATCAACAGAATCCAAATCAAACTGTCACAATGATAAACGCCGTTCAATCTAATGAGGAAATGTTCCGGCAATATAAAATAAAATTAAACGAGTCTCACCTTTCCGTTCATGCCTTCCAGCGCGTCCTTCGCATCATCTGGATTCTCAAAGGTCACGAAGCCGAATCCTCTGGATTTGTTGGTTTCTCTGTTTCGGGCCACATGAACTAAAAAAAGAGAGATGCATTATAATGAGCAGCTTATGTAAATCACAGAAAGCACGTGACCCACTCCAAAGCAGCGCGGCAGCAGAGAAGGCCCGTGATTGGCTAGAGGGCGGGACTTACCGTTGGTGATGACGCCATATTTGGAGAAGGCGTCTTCTAGCGATTGTTCGGTGGTATCGAAACTCAAACCGCCGATGAACAGCTTCCCTTCGTCAGACATTCTGAACTACAAACACACACGGATCAACAACACATTAAATTAGTTTAAAAAAAAAAGCGTACGAATAAACGCGTTATGGCTCGTAAAAACACAAATAATAAATAAATAAATGAGGCGGGAGGCGCTTAGAATGGATCATTTCGACATTTATAGTGCGTTTTG
>CM074303.1:13951404-13991404 GCA_037194245.1 Opsariichthys bidens
TTCCGTTACGAAAACGTTATTTCTGAATGTTCAGATTTTATTAAAAAAAAAAAAAAAAATTAAAAACGTTTTATGCCATGTGAACGTTGTGGGAATGTTCCATTGTATCATTTCTAAGTACATTATTTTGAATGTTCTACTAAGAACATTTAAAAACGTTACTAACGTCCAACTAAAATGTTTCCGGGGTGGGGCGTTTCATTTAAATGTAAACGTTCCAAAAAAAGTTTTGAGAACATTATTAAAGATCAGATAACTTTGAACAAACTTTCTAACTTTTCTATTAACATCACTGGAATAACAGTCTTTCTTTCAAAGTTCACTTCCAGTGAACATTCAGGAACGTTATTTATATAATTCAGAATTGCGTGATATAAAGTCAATTCTGACTATAACAATTCTGACTTTATGACTCACAATTCTGACTTTATATCTCTCAACTCTGACTTTATATCTCACAATTCTGACTTTATATCTCGCAATTCTGACTTTAGCAATTCTGACTTTATATCTCACAATTCTGACTTTATAACTCACAATTCTGACTTTATATCTCACAATTCCAACTTTATATCTCGCAATTCTGACTTTATGACTCACAATTCTGACTTTAGCAATTCTGACTTTATATCTCGCAATTCTGACTAACAATTCCGACTTTATATCTCGCAATTCTGACTTTATAACTCATAATTCTGACTTTAGCAATTCTGACTTTATAACTTGCAATTCTGACTTTATAACTCACAACTCTGACTTTATATCTCGCAATTCTGACTTTATAACTCATAATTCTGACTGTAGCAATTCTGATTTTATAACTTGCAATTCTGACTTTAGCAATTCTGACTTTATATCTCGCAATTCTGACTTTATATCTCACAATTCTGACTTTATATCTCACAATTCTGACTTTATAACTCACAACTTTGACTTTATATCTCGCAATTCTGACTTTATGACTCACAATTCTGACTTTAGCAATTCTGACTTTATATCTCGCAATTCTGACTAACAATTCCGACTTTATATCTCGCAATTCTGACTTTATAACTCATAATTCTGACTTTAGCAATTCTGACTTTATAACTTGCAATTCTGACTTTAGCAATTCTGACTTTATAACTCATAATTCTGACTTTAGCAATTCTGACTTTATAACTTGCAATTCTGACTTTATAACTCACAACTCTGACTTTATATCTCACAATTCCGACTTTATATCTCGCAATTCTGACTTTATGACTCACAATTCTGACTTTAGCAATTCTGACTTTATATCTCGCAATTCTGACTAACAATTCTGACTTTATAACTCATAATTCTGACTTTAGAAATTCTGACTTTATAACTTGCAATTCTGACTTTAGCAATTCTGACTTTATAACTCATAATTCTGACTTTAGCAATTCTGACTTTATAACTTGCAATTCTGACTTTAGCAATTCTGACTTTATATCTCGCAATTCTGACTAACAATTCCGACTTTATATCTCGCAATTCTGACTTTATAACTCATAATTCTGACTTTAGCAATTCTGACTTTATAACTTGCAATTCTGACTTTAGCAATTCTGACTTTATATCTCGCAATTCTGACTAACAATTCCGACTTTATATCTCGCAATTCTGACTTTATAACTCATAATTCTGACTTTAGCAATTCTGATTTTATAACTTGCAATTCTGACTTTAGCAGTTCTGACTTTATATCTCGCAATTCTGACTTTATAACTCATAATTCTGACTTTAGCAATTCTGACTTTATAACTTGCAGTTCTGACTTTAGTAATTCTGACTAACAATTCTGACTTTATATCTTGCAATCCCGACTTTATAACTCATAATTCCGACTTTAACAATTCTGACTTTATATCTCACAATTCTGACTTTATAACTCATAATTCTGACTTTAGCAATTCTGACTTTATAACTTGCAGTTCTGACTTTAGTAATTCTGACTAACAATTCTGACTTTATATCTTGCAATCCCGACTTTATAACTCATAATTCCGACTTTAACAATTCTGACTTTATAGCTTGCAATCCCGACTTTATAACTCATAATTCCGACTTTAACAATTCTGACTTTATAGCTTGCAATTCTGAGTAAAAAAAAGTCTATTATATAAATATTTTTTTATTCAGTCGTGGAAACAAGCTTCCATAGAAATCAGACACCAGATTTACACAAAACATTTAAAAATGAACTAATAATGTGTTGGAGCTTTTGTGGAGTAAATAAGTCAGTCCACACCGCTCGAGTCCAGTTGTCAAGTGTCGTGGTCTGTTGCAGGGTGTCTGTGCCGCGACGGAGGCGTTCAGAATCCTGCCGCGCGACTTCAGCTCGACGGCAGTCCAGCGCTCGCACGCGTGTTTACCGCAGAGAGAAAGGTCGAAGACCTCGACGCGCCTCGGAACGAGGAAGACTTTGCTGAACCGGTGGAGATGAAGCAGAACTTTCTTGAAGTCACAGATGATCCACACTGCTCGCAGACGCCTGCGAGAACGCACGCCTGCGCGTTCATGTCCGTCAGCGCTCGTCAAACCCCGAACAGCTCCAGCTTCGAGTCGGTCAGCCAGAACTCGCGGCCCGACGGAACCGCGTCAGACTTCATCCAGACACCGCAGACGAACGAAACGTCTCCCGACTGCAGTGATGCGTGCCGACGCGAAGCAGCACAGGAAAAGTGGTTCATCTGTTCGTTCTGCGGCAAGAGTTTCGACCGCTCCAGCCACCTGCAGATGCACCGGCGCGTCCACACCGGAGAGAGACCGTTCCGCTGCGCCGTCTGCGGCAAGAGCTTCTCGCAGCTCAGCAACCTGCGCACGCACCAGAAGATCCACCGGACACACGCCACGGCAAACTGACACGAGACCTTCCACATACATTCACATTGACATTTATTAAAGTTCTTCACAGATCGGTAATCTTTATTTGTGGGAATAACCACTTAAACTCAGCATTAGAAATATACAAAGATGTTTAATATTAACAGTTAGTCTTACTTTTCAGGTTCAAATTCAAACCTTTTTATTTAACTCACTTCAGGCTTGGTGACACTTTACATTCAGGTTTCATTTGTTAACGACACGAGTGGACGGGAACGAACAATGAAAAAGCATTTAGAAATTTAAACATTTACTAATAAATGATATAAGCAGATGCATTAAAGTAGCAATCATGTAATAGATCGGAGCTGAACTAGTTTTATTTAACCCAACTATTGATTAAAAATGAACCTAAAATTAAAAATCAGACAATTACTAGAGGCAACAATAATAATCAAATGGTGAACATTTAATTATAAGCAATTTAATAAATGTTTATGGTTTAATTATTCATTAAATATATATATATATTTATATACATATACATATACATATTTTGGGTTTGTTTTAAGCAAGCAATCCAGTATTTTTTTATCAATAGTTGAGTTAAATAAAACAACCCAATCACTGGGTCCGTCCATTTTCAACCCAACTTTGGTTGTTTATGACCCAGCATTTTTTTTAGTGTGTTTTTTTTGTGCAATTTACAAAATAGTTTCTATAGCCATTTTTTTCAGTGTAACAATGAACAGTTTTTTTAAAGGTTATTAATAAATACTTCGCATTAACTAATGGGACCTTATTGTAAAGTGTTACCAAAAAGTTAAAAAGCCGTCAGTGAATGAAATCAGACATAAAACTCAGAATAGTAACTTTTACAAATAGTGCAATACTGTAACGAGTTTCTGTGGAGTGAATATAATCCACTACAGTCTAAAATGAGTGTTCAAGGTTTCCTGTTACCAATTTAACATGGTAACCATCGTGTGTTTCAGACATATATTAATGCATTACATCTTTACATTCGCAACAATAACTGTAACTCTGGCAGAAAACGTTTTTCCTTCCAACAGATCAACGGTGTGAGATAATAATGATTTAATGTTTTTGAAAGTCTCTTCTGCTCACCAAAGCTGCATTCATTTAATCAAAAACACAGTAAAAATTGTGAAATATTATTCCAATGTACATCATCTGTTTTCAATGTAAATATATAGTAAAATAGAATTTATATCCCGTGATCAAAGCTGAATTCCTCCACATGATCCTTCAGAAATCATTCTGATATGATGATGATTAACAGTTTCATATTCATATGTATTTTTCAAGATTCTTTGATGAATTTTGAAGTTTAATCTATTGAAACATAAACTTCTTCACGGTCACTTTTGAGGAATTTAATGCAGAAATAAAAGTAGTAATTCTTTCTTTTATCGTTCTTACCTTAAACGTTTTTTTAACGGTATAGTGTAATAATAATAATAATATTTCACAATTTTTTGATTTTTGATTAAATAAATGCAGCTCTGGTGAACACAAGAGACTTCTTGTGTAATATTGAAAAAATCATAATTATTCCAAACCGTTGACCGGTGGTGTAATTATACTGTAATAACATCTTATGTTTTATATTTTAGAATCATGACAGATGAATGTGATTTAAACAGTGCCAATTCAACAAACATGAAAGTCAGGAATTGACCATATAAGAGGTAGAACGAGTCCAGATCAGGATCAGAAACACATCCGTGTGTCAGTGTGTGTGTGTGTGTGTGTGTGTGTGTGTGTGTGTTTAACCCTTAAACGTCTCCTCTTTTGTCACATGATGAAAGATCCAGTGGAGGTGACGGAAAATAAATCACTTTATCCTCGAGTTTGTGTACATCCACTTAAAGGGACAAAAACAGTAAAAATCTCTCATTGTTGTTCCAAACCTGTGTGACTTTTTTTTCCTCCGCGAAACACGAAAGGAGAGAATCTGAGGGATGCTCATATCATCTTGATACTGTAACAAATCAAAAAAAAAAATTCACAAATATCGAAACATTTGCGCTGGTTCAAAAGTGGCCGTAAAAAAATCATAGTATTTTTTTCAGCGTAAACGAAGGAAACCTTATTGTAAAGCGTCAACGATCTTGTTCGAGATGCAGGTTTCACATCAAACGTCTCTGAAAATTCTATTTAGTCCATCATTGCGAAATCGTGATATTTTTGGAGCATGAAAAGTCATGCAGGTTTGAGAACAGCACGAGTCTTCCTCAGATGATCTGTCTGTGCGAGTGGAGGATGATGGCGTTGGGGTTTTCTCTCGGCGTCAGTCCTCCGTTGCTGCACTGGAAGTACTTAGGAAGCGCCTCGGACAACTGATACGAGTTTCCTTCTTCTCCTTCTGGGATTCGCTGCGCATACGCATCATGCTCGTCCCGGTGGATCTCTCTGCGAGAGCCGCGTTTCCATGCTTCGGTCGGACCGGAGCTCACGGAGCGAGGAGGAGAACTCTGGTCTCTGTGAAGCCCTGAATCCTGACGGAGAAACGCAAGGAAATGTCAAGTCTTGTATTTTATGGTGAATTTCAAAGGCCTCTAAATCAGTGTTTCTTTTTCCGATTTTTTTTTTCCTGAGGACCTCCTAACAGAATCCCACTCTAACACCCCCCCCCCCCACAAACAACAAAATAGGAAGGATGAACTAAATTTAAGTTTAATATGAAACTGTTTGAAGTCAAAAACTAATTCTTCAAAACACAAATGCAATGATATGATCCATTTTTTCGTTATTAAAACACACTGGCGCGATTAAGAGCTTGTCATCTTTTCTCGGGCCACTAGGGGGCGATGGACACACTTTAAGAATTACTGCTCTAAATAAATTTACTGTTGAACAGACGTACGATTACAGTAACAGAGGCAGACGGCAGAACTCACACACACCAGAGACATGTTGCTGGACTTGACGTAGGATTCGACTCTTCGTCGGCGCTCGCTCCTCTCGTCCTCCTCGATGCCTCTCAGCTTCGTGCCGCCTCGCTCTGGCCGGTGCGACGGGTAGATGGCGGGACGTCCGAGACTGTCGTACTCTCCGTCCCTCAGCGTGGAGTGATCCTGCAGAGAGAGAGAGAGAGAGTTTATCTGGTGCCGCGTCACGTGCGCGCGCGTGCGAGACGAGTGTGAACTCAACTCACCGCCACGGATAAAACGCTGTTCTTCATCACACCGTCCATCCTCATCAGCGAACCCTCTTCTGCCTGCAAACCACAGGAAGCGTCACTTTACTTCCAAACACATGAAGAGGAACTTCAGAATTCTATTCTACGGAGCGCCACACGTGACACGCAGGAAAAAATAAACACATCAGGAGCAATTTACTACTTCGTTCCCTCGATTTACTAATCATAGATTTACTACTTCGTTCCCTCGATTTACTAATCGTAGATTTACTACTTCGTTCCCTCGATTTACTAATCGTAGATTTACTACTTCGTTCCCTCGAGTAACTAAACGTAGATTTACTACTTCGTTCCCTCGATTTACAAATTGTAGATTTACTACTTCGTTCCCTCGATTTACTAATTGTAGATTTACTACTTCGTTCCCTCGATTTACTAATCATAGATTTACTACTTCGTTCCCTCGATTTACTAATCGTAGATTTACTACTTCGTTCCCTCGATTTACTAATCGTAGATTTACTACTTCGTTCCCTCGATTTACTAATCGTAGATTTACTACTTCGTTCCCTCGATTTACTAATCGTAGATTTACTACTTCATTCCCTCGAGTAACTAATTGTAGATTTACTACTTCGTTCCCTCGATTTACTAATCGTAGATTAACTACTTCGTTCCCTCGATTTACTAATCGTAGATTTACTACTTCGTTCCCTCGATTTACAAATTGTAGATTTACTACTTCGTTCCCTCGATTTACAAATTGTAGATTTACTACTTCGTTCCCTCGAGTAACTAAACGTAGATTTACTACTTCGTTCCCTCGATTTACAAATTGTAGATTTACTACTTCGTTCCCTCGATTTACTAATTGTAGATTTACTACTTCGTTCCCTCGATTTACTAATTGTAGATTTACTACTTCGTTCCCTCGAGTAACTAAACGTAGATTTAGTACTTCGTTCCCTCGATTTACAAATTGTAGATTTACTACTTCGTTCCCTCGATTTACAAATTGTAGATTTACTACTTCGTTCCCTCGAGTAACTAAACGTAGATTTACAACTTCGTTCCCTCGAGTAACTAATTGTAGATTTACTACTTTGTTCCCTCGAGTAACTAATCGTAGATTTACTACTTCGTTCCCTCGAGTAACTAATTGTAGATTTACTACTTTGTTCCCTCGAGTAACTAAACGTAGATTTACTACTTCGTTCCCTCGAGTAACTAATCGTAGATTTACTACTTCGTTCCCTCGATTTACTAATTGTAGATTTACTACTTCGTTCCCTCGAGTAACTAAACGTAGATTTACTACTTCGTTCCCTCGAGTAACTAAACATAGATTTACTACTTCGTTCCCTCGATTTACTAATTGTAGATTACTACTTCGTTCCCTCGAGTAACTAATCGTAGATTTACTACTTCGTTCCCTCGATTTACTAATTGTAGATTTACTACTTCGTTCCCTCGAGTAACTAATCGTAGATTTACTACTTCGTTCCCTCGATTTACTAATTGTAGATTTACTACTTCGTTCCCTCGAGTAACTAATCGTAGATTTACTACTTCGTTCCCTCGATTTACTAATTGTAGATTTACTACTTCGTTCCCTCGATTTACAAATTGTAGATTTACTACTTCGTTCCCTCGAGTAACTAAACGTAGATTTACTACTTCGTTCCCTCGAGTAACTAATTGTAGATTTACTACTTTGTTCCCTCGAGTAACTAATCGTAGATTTACTACTTCGTTCCCTCGATTTACTAATTGTAGATTTACTACTTCATTCCCTCGAGTAACTAAACGTAGATTTACTACTTCGTTCCCTCGATTTACTAATTGTAGATTTACTACTTCGTTCCCTCGAGTAACTAAACGTAGATTTACTACTTCGTTCCCTCGATTTACTAATTGTAGATTTACTACTTCGTTCCCTCGAGTAACTAATCGTAGATTTACTACTTCGTTCCCTCGAGTAACTAATCGTAGATTTACTACTTCGTTCCCTCGATTTACTAATTGTAGATTTACTACTTCGTTCCCTCGAGTAACTAATCGTAGATTTACTACTTCGTTCCCTCGATTTACTAATCGTAGATTTACTACTTCATTCCCTCGAGTAACTAATTTTAGATTTACTACTTCGTTCCCTCGAGTAACTAATTGTAGATTTACTACTTTGTTCCCTCGAGTAACTAATCGTAGATTTACTACTTCGTTCCCTCGATTTACTAATTGTAGATTTACTACTTCGTTCCCTCGAGTAACTAAACGTAGATTTACTACTTCGTTCCCTCGATTTACTAATTGTAGATTTACTACTTCGTTCCCTCGAGTAACTAAACGTAGATTTACTACTTCGTTCCCTCGATTTACTAATTGTAGATTTACTACTTCGTTCCCTCGAGTAACTAATCGTAGATTTACTACTTCGTTCCCTCGAGTAACTAATCGTAGATTTACTACTTCGTTCCCTCGATTTACTAATTGTAGATTTACTACTTCGTTCCCTCGATTTACTAATCGTAGATTTACTACTTCGTTCCCTCGATTTACTAATCGTAGATTAACTACTTCGTTCCCTCGATTTACTAATCGTAGATTTACTACTTCGTTCCCTCGATTTACAAATTGTAGATTTACTACTTCGTTCCCTCGATTTACAAATTGTAGATTTACTACTTCGTTCCCTCGAGTAACTAAACGTAGATTTACTACTTCGTTCCCTCGATTTACAAATTGTAGATTTACTACTTCGTTCCCTCGATTTACTAATTGTAGATTTACTACTTCGTTCCCTCGATTTACTAATTGTAGATTTACTACTTCGTTCCCTCGAGTAACTAAACGTAGATTTAGTACTTCGTTCCCTCGATTTACAAATTGTAGATTTACTACTTCGTTCCCTCGATTTACAAATTGTAGATTTACTACTTCGTTCCCTCGAGTAACTAAACGTAGATTTACAACTTCGTTCCCTCGAGTAACTAATTGTAGATTTACTACTTTGTTCCCTCGAGTAACTAATCGTAGATTTACTACTTCGTTCCCTCGATTTACTAATTGAAGATTTACTACTTCATTCCCTCGAGTAACTAAACGTAGATTCACTACTTCGTTCCCTCGATTTACTAATTGTAGATTTACTACTTCGTTCCCTCGATTTACTAATTGTAGATTTACTACTTTGTTCCCTCGAGTAACTAAACGTAGATTTACTACTTCGTTCCCTCGAGTAACTAATCGTAGATTTACTACTTCGTTCCCTCGATTTACTAATTGTAGATTTACTACTTCGTTCCCTCGAGTAACTAAACGTAGATTTACTACTTCGTTCCCTCGATTTACTAATTGTAGATTTACTACTTCGTTCCCTCGAGTAACTAATCGTAGATTTACTACTTCGTTCCCTCGATTTACTAATTGTAGATTTACTACTTCGTTCCCTCGATTTACAAATTGTAGATTTACTACTTCGTTCCCTCGAGTAACTAAACGTAGATTTACTACTTCGTTCCCTCGAGTAACTAATTGTAGATTTACTACTTTGTTCCCTCGAGTAACTAATCGTAGATTTACTACTTCGTTCCCTCGATTTACTAATTGTAGATTTACTACTTCATTCCCTCGAGTAACTAAACGTAGATTCACTACTTCGTTCCCTCGATTTACTAATTGTAGATTTACTACTTCGTTCCCTCGATTTACTAACTGTAGATTACTACTTCGTTCCCTCGAGTAACTAATCATAGATTTACTACTTCGTTCCCTCGAGTAACTAATCGTAGATTTACTACTTCGTTCCCTCGATTTACTAATTGTAGATTTACTACTTCGTTCCCTCGAGTAACTAAACGTAGATTTACTACTTCGTTCCCTCGATTTACTAATTGTAGATTTACTACTTCGTTCCCTCGAGTAACTAATCGTAGATTTACTACTTCGTTCCCTCGAGTAACTAATCGTAGATTTACTACTTCGTTCCCTCGAGTAACTAATCGTAGATTTACTACTTCGTTCCCTCGATTTACTAATTGTAGATTTACTACTTCGTTCCCTCGAGTAACTAATCGTAGATTTACTACTTCGTTCCCTCGATTTACTAATTGTAGATTTACTACTTCGTTCCCTCGAGTAACTAATCGTAGATTTACTACTTCGTTCCCTCGATTTACTAATTGTAGATTTACTACTTCGTTCCCTCGATTTACAAATTGTAGATTTACTACTTCGTTCCCTCGAGTAACTAAACGTAGATTTACTACTTCGTTCCCACTCGAGTAACTAATTGTAGATTTACTACTTTGTTCCCTCGAGTAACTAATCGTAGATTTACTACTTCGTTCCCTCGATTTACTAATTGTAGATTTACTACTTCGTTCCCTCGAGTAACTAAACGTAGATTTACTACTTCGTTCCCTCGAGTAACTAATCGTAGATTTACTACTTCGTTCCCTCGAGTAACTAATCGTAGATTTACTACTTCGTTCCCTCGATTTACTAATTGTAGATTTACTACTTCGTTCCCTCGAGTAACTAATCGTAGATTTACTACTTCGTTCCCTCGAGTAACTAATTGTAGATTTACTACTTCGTTCCCTCGAGTAACTAATCGTAGATTTACTACTTCGTTCCCTCGATTTACTAATTGTAGATTTACTACTTCGTTCCCTCGAGTAACTAATCGTAGATTTACTACTTCGTTCCCTCGATTTACTAATTGTAGATTTACTACTTCGTTCCCTCGATTTACTAACTGTAGATTTACTACTTCGTTCCCTCGATTTACTAATTGTAGATTTACTACTTCGTTCCCTCGATTTACTAATTGTAGATTTACTACTTTGTTCCCTCGAGTAACTAATCGTAGATTTACTACTTCGTTCCCTCGATTTACTAATTGTAGATTTACTACTTCGTTCCCTCGATTTACTAATCGTAGATTTACTACTTCGTTCCCTCGATTTACTAATTGTAGATTTACTACTTCGTTCCCTCGATTTACTAATCGTAGATTTACTACTTCGTTCCCTCGATTTACTAATTGTAGATTTACTACTTCGTTCCCTCGATTTACTAATTGTAGATTTACTACTTCGTTCCCTCGATTTACTAACTGTAGATTACTACTTCGTTCCCTCGAGTAACTAATCGTAGATTTACTACTTCGTTCCCTCGAGTAACTAATCGTAGATTTACTACTTCGTTCCCTCGATTTACTAACTGTAGATTTACTACTTCGTTCCCTCGATTTACTAATTGTAGATTTACTACTTCGTTCCCTCGATTTACTAATTGTAGATTTACTACTTTGTTCCCTCGAGTAACTAATCGTAGATTTACTACTTCGTTCCCTCGATTTACTAATTGTAGATTTACTACTTCGTTCCCTCGATTTACTAATCGTAGATTTACTACTTCGTTCCCTCGATTTACTAATTGTAGATTTACTACTTCGTTCCCTCGATTTACTAATCGTAGATTTACTACTTCGTTCCCTCGATTTACTAATTGTAGATTTACTACTTCGTTCCCTCGATTTACTAATTGTAGATTTACTACTTCGTTCCCTCGATTTACTAACTGTAGATTACTACTTCGTTCCCTCGAGTAACTAATCGTAGATTTACTACTTCGTTCCCTCGAGTAACTAATCGTAGATTTACTACTTCGTTCCCTCGATTTACTAATTGTAGATTTACTACTTCGTTCCCTCGAGTAACTAAACGTAGATTTACTACTTCATTCCCTCGATTTACTAATTGTAGATTTACTACTTCGTTCCCTCGAGTAACTAATCGTAGATTTACTACTTCGTTCCCTCGAGTAACTAATCGTAGATTTACTACTTCGTTCCCTCGAGTAACTAATCGTAGATTTACTACTTCGTTCCCTCGATTTACTAATTGTAGATTTACTACTTCGTTCCCTCGAGTAACTAATCGTAGATTTACTACTTCGTTCCCTCGATTTACTAATTGTAGATTTACTACTTCGTTCCCTCGAGTAACTAATCGTAGATTTACTACTTCGTTCCCTCGATTTACTAATTGTAGATTTACTACTTCGTTCCCTCGATTTACAAATTGTAGATTTACTACTTCGTTCCCTCGAGTAACTAAACGTAGATTTACTACTTCGTTCCCTCGAGTAACTAATTGTAGATTTACTACTTTGTTCCCTCGAGTAACTAATCGTAGATTTACTACTTCGTTCCCTCGATTTACTAATTGTAGATTTACTACTTCGTTCCCTCGAGTAACTAAACGTAGATTTACTACTTCGTTCCCTCGAGTAACTAATCGTAGATTTACTACTTCGTTCCCTCGAGTAACTAATCGTAGATTTACTACTTCGTTCCCTCGATTTACTAATTGTAGATTTACTACTTCGTTCCCTCGATTTACTAACTGTAGATTTACTACTTCGTTCCCTCGATTTACTAATTGTAGATTTACTACTTCGTTCCCTCGATTTACTAATTGTAGATTTACTACTTTGTTCCCTCGAGTAACTAATCGTAGATTTACTACTTCGTTCCCTCGATTTACTAATTGTAGATTTACTACTTCGTTCCCTCGATTTACTAATCGTAGATTTACTACTTCGTTCCCTCGATTTACTAATCGTAGATTTACTACTTCGTTCCCTCGATTTACTAATCGTAGATTTACTACTTCGTTCCCTCGATTTACTAATTGTAGATTTACTACTTCGTTCCCTCGATTTACTAATTGTAGATTTACTACTTCGTTCCCTCGAGTAACTAAACATAGATTTACTACTTCGTTCCCTCGATTTACTAATCGTAGATTCACTACTTCGTTCCCTCGATTTACTAATCGTAGATTTACTACTTCGTTCCCTCGATTTACTAATTGTAGATTTACTACTTCGTTCCCTCGATTTACTAATCGTAGATTTACTACTTCGTTCCCTCGATTTACTAATTGTAGATTTACTACTTCGTTCCCTCGATTTACTAATCGTAGATTTACTACTTCGTTCCCTCGATTTACTAATTGTAGATTTACTACTTCGTTCCCTCGATTTACTAATCATAGATTTACTACTTCGTTCCCTCGATTTACTAATCGTAGATTTACTACTTCGTTCCCTCGATTTACTAATCGTAGATTTACTACTTCGTTCCCTCGATTTACTAATCGTAGATTTACTACTTCGTTCCCTCGATTTACTAATCGTAGATTTACTACTTCGTTCCCTCGATTTACTAATCGTAGATTTACTACTTCGTTCCCTCGATTTACTAATCGTAGATTTACTACTTCATTCCCTCGAGTAACTAATTGTAGATTTACTACTTCGTTCCCTCGATTTACTAATCGTAGATTAACTACTTCGTTCCCTCGATTTACTAATCGTAGATTTACTACTTCGTTCCCTCGATTTACAAATTGTAGATTTACTACTTCGTTCCCTCGATTTACAAATTGTAGATTTACTACTTCGTTCCCTCGAGTAACTAAACGTAGATTTACTACTTCGTTCCCTCGATTTACAAATTGTAGATTTACTACTTCGTTCCCTCGATTTACTAATTGTAGATTTACTACTTCGTTCCCTCGATTTACTAATTGTAGATTTACTACTTCGTTCCCTCGAGTAACTAAACGTAGATTTAGTACTTCGTTCCCTCGATTTACAAATTGTAGATTTACTACTTCGTTCCCTCGATTTACAAATTGTAGATTTACTACTTCGTTCCCTCGAGTAACTAAACGTAGATTTACAACTTCGTTCCCTCGAGTAACTAATTGTAGATTTACTACTTTGTTCCCTCGAGTAACTAATCGTAGATTTACTACTTCGTTCCCTCGATTTACTAATTGTAGATTTACTACTTTGTTCCCTCGAGTAACTAAACGTAGATTTACTACTTCGTTCCCTCGAGTAACTAATCGTAGATTTACTACTTCGTTCCCTCGATTTACTAATTGTAGATTTACTACTTCGTTCCCTCGAGTAACTAAACGTAGATTTACTACTTCGTTCCCTCGAGTAACTAAACATAGATTTACTACTTCGTTCCCTCGATTTACTAATTGTAGATTACTACTTCGTTCCCTCGAGTAACTAATCGTAGATTTACTACTTCGTTCCCTCGATTTACTAATTGTAGATTTACTACTTCGTTCCCTCGAGTAACTAATCGTAGATTTACTACTTCGTTCCCTCGATTTACTAATTGTAGATTTACTACTTCGTTCCCTCGAGTAACTAATCGTAGATTTACTACTTCGTTCCCTCGATTTACTAATTGTAGATTTACTACTTCGTTCCCTCGATTTACAAATTGTAGATTTACTACTTCGTTCCCTCGAGTAACTAAACGTAGATTTACTACTTCGTTCCCTCGAGTAACTAATTGTAGATTTACTACTTTGTTCCCTCGAGTAACTAATCGTAGATTTACTACTTCGTTCCCTCGATTTACTAATTGTAGATTTACTACTTCATTCCCTCGAGTAACTAAACGTAGATTTACTACTTCGTTCCCTCGATTTACTAATTGTAGATTTACTACTTCGTTCCCTCGAGTAACTAAACGTAGATTTACTACTTCGTTCCCTCGATTTACTAATTGTAGATTTACTACTTCGTTCCCTCGAGTAACTAATCGTAGATTTACTACTTCGTTCCCTCGAGTAACTAATCGTAGATTTACTACTTCGTTCCCTCGATTTACTAATTGTAGATTTACTACTTCGTTCCCTCGAGTAACTAATCGTAGATTTACTACTTCGTTCCCTCGATTTACTAATTGTAGATTTACTACTTCATTCCCTCGAGTAACTAAACGTAGATTTACTACTTCGTTCCCTCGATTTACTAATTGTAGATTTACTACTTCGTTCCCTCGAGTAACTAAACGTAGATTTACTACTTCGTTCCCTCGATTTACTAATTGTAGATTTACTACTTCGTTCCCTCGAGTAACTAATCGTAGATTTACTACTTCGTTCCCTCGAGTAACTAATCGTAGATTTACTACTTCGTTCCCTCGATTTACTAATTGTAGATTTACTACTTCGTTCCCTCGATTTACTAATCGTAGATTTACTACTTCGTTCCCTCGATTTACTAATCGTAGATTTACTACTTCATTCCCTCGAGTAACTAATTGTAGATTTACTACTTCGTTCCCTCGATTTACTAATCGTAGATTAACTACTTCGTTCCCTCGATTTACTAATCGTAGATTTACTACTTCGTTCCCTCGATTTACAAATTGTAGATTTACTACTTCGTTCCCTCGATTTACAAATTGTAGATTTACTACTTCGTTCCCTCGAGTAACTAAACGTAGATTTACTACTTCGTTCCCTCGATTTACAAATTGTAGATTTACTACTTCGTTCCCTCGATTTACTAATTGTAGATTTACTACTTCGTTCCCTCGATTTACTAATTGTAGATTTACTACTTCGTTCCCTCGAGTAACTAAACGTAGATTTAGTACTTCGTTCCCTCGATTTACAAATTGAAGATTTACTACTTCGTTCCCTCGATTTACAAATTGTAGATTTACTACTTCGTTCCCTCGAGTAACTAAACGTAGATTTACAACTTCGTTCCCTCGAGTAACTAATTGTAGATTTACTACTTTGTTCCCTCGAGTAACTAATCGTAGATTTACTACTTCGTTCCCTCGATTTACTAATTGTAGATTTACTACTTTGTTCCCTCGAGTAACTAAACGTAGATTTACTACTTCGTTCCCTCGAGTAACTAATCGTAGATTTACTACTTCGTTCCCTCGATTTACTAATTGTAGATTTACTACTTCGTTCCCTCGAGTAACTAAACGTAGATTTACTACTTCGTTCCCTCGATTTACTAATTGTAGATTTACTACTTCGTTCCCTCGAGTAACTAATCGTAGATTTACTACTTCGTTCCCTCGATTTACTAATTGTAGATTTACTACTTCGTTCCCTCGATTTACAAATTGTAGATTTACTACTTCGTTCCCTCGAGTAACTAAACGTAGATTTACTACTTCGTTCCCTCGAGTAACTAATTGTAGATTTACTACTTTGTTCCCTCGAGTAACTAATCGTAGATTTACTACTTCGTTCCCTCGATTTACTAATTGTAGATTTACTACTTCATTCCCTCGAGTAACTAAACGTAGATTTACTACTTCGTTCCCTCGATTTACTAATTGTAGATTTACTACTTCGTTCCCTCGAGTAACTAAACGTAGATTTACTACTTCGTTCCCTCGATTTACTAATTGTAGATTTACTACTTCGTTCCCTCGAGTAACTAATCGTAGATTTACTACTTCGTTCCCTCGAGTAACTAATCGTAGATTTACTACTTCGTTCCCTCGATTTACTAATTGTAGATTTACTACTTCGTTCCCTCGAGTAACTAATCGTAGATTTACTACTTCGTTCCCTCGATTTACTAATTGTAGATTTACTACTTCGTTCCCTCGAGTAACTAATCGTAGATTTACTACTTCGTTCCCTCGATTTACTAATTGTAGATTTACTACTTCGTTCCCTCGATTTACAAATTGTAGATTTACTACTTCGTTCCCTCGAGTAACTAAACGTAGATTTACTACTTCGTTCCCTCGAGTAACTAATTGTAGATTTACTACTTTGTTCCCTCGAGTAACTAATCGTAGATTTACTACTTCGTTCCCTCGATTTACTAATTGTAGATTTACTACTTCGTTCCCTCGAGTAACTAAACGTAGATTTACTACTTCGTTCCCTCGAGTAACTAATCGTAGATTTACTACTTCGTTCCCTCGAGTAACTAATTGTAGATTTACTACTTCGTTCCCTCGATTTACTAATTGTAGATTTACTACTTCGTTCCCTCGAGTAACTAATCGTAGATTTACTACTTCGTTCCCTCGAGTAACTAATTGTAGATTTACTACTTCGTTCCCTCGAGTAACTAATCGTAGATTTACTACTTCGTTCCCTCGATTTACTAATTGTAGATTTACTACTTCGTTCCCTCGAGTAACTAATCGTAGATTTACTACTTCGTTCCCTCGATTTACTAATTGTAGATTTACTACTTCGTTCCCTCGATTTACTAACTGTAGATTTACTACTTCGTTCCCTCGATTTACTAATTGTAGATTTACTACTTCGTTCCCTCGATTTACTAATTGTAGATTTACTACTTTGTTCCCTCGAGTAACTAATCGTAGATTTACTACTTCTTTCCCTCGATTTACTAATTGTAGATTTACTACTTCGTTCCCTCGATTTACTAATCGTAGATTTACTACTTCGTTCCCTCGATTTACTAATTGTAGATTTACTACTTCGTTCCCTCGATTTACTAATCGTAGATTTACTACTTCGTTCCCTCGATTTACTAATTGTAGATTTACTACTTCGTTCCCTCGATTTACTAATTGTAGATTTACTACTTCGTTCCCTCGATTTACTAATCATAGATTTACTACTTCGTTCCCTCGATTTACTAATCGTAGATTTACTACTTCGTTCCCTCGATTTACTAATCGTAGATTTACTACTTCGTTCCCTCGATTTACTAATCGTAGATTTACTACTTCGTTCCCTCGATTTACTAATCGTAGATTTACTACTTCGTTCCCTCGATTTACTAATCGTAGATTTACTACTTCGTTCCCTCAATTTACTAATTGTAGATTTACTACTTCGTTCCCTCGAGTAACTAAACATAGATTTACTACTTCGTTCCCTCGATTTACTAATCGTAGATTCACTACTTCGTTCCCTCGAGAAACTAATCGTAGATTTCCTACTTCGTTCCCTCGATTTACTAATTGTAGATTTACTACTTCGTTCCCTCGAGTAACTAAACATAGATTTACTACTTCGTTCCCTCGATTTACTAATCGTAGATTCACTACTTCGTTCCCTCGATTTACTAATCGTAGATTTACTACTTCGTTCCCTCGATTTACTAATTGTAGATTTACTACTTCGTTCCCTCGATTTACTAATCGTAGATTTACTACTTCGTTCCCTCGATTTACTAATCGTAGATTTACTACTTCGTTCCCTCGATTTACTAATCGTAGATTTACTACTTCGTTCCCTCGATTTACTAATTGTAGATTTACTACTTCGTTCCCTCGATTTACTAATTGTAGATTTACTACTTCGTTCCCTCGATTTACTAATCATAGATTTACTACTTCGTTCCCTCGATTTACTAATCGTAGATTTACTACTTCGTTCCCTCGATTTACTAATCGTAGATTTACTACTTCGTTCCCTCGATTTACTAATCGTAGATTTACTACTTCGTTCCCTCGATTTACTAATCGTAGATTTACTACTTCGTTCCCTCGATTTACTAATCGTAGATTTACTACTTCGTTCCCTCAATTTACTAATTGTAGATTTACTACTTCGTTCCCTCGAGTAACTAAACATAGATTTACTACTTCGTTCCCTCGATTTACTAATCGTAGATTCACTACTTCGTTCCCTCGAGAAACTAATCGTAGATTTACTACTTCGTTCCCTCGATTTACTAATTGTAGATTTACTACTTCGTTCCCTCGAGTAACTAAACATAGATTTACTACTTCGTTCCCTCGATTTACTAATCGTAGATTCACTACTTCGTTCCCTCGAGAAACTAATCGTAGATTTACTACTTCATTCCCTCGATTTGCAAGTCTGGGTCACATTTAACTTAAAACTAATTAAAAGAAATAAGCCCCATTTTTTGTAAGGCAATTTTCCACATTGTGATGAGGACTGAGAACAGTTTCCCGCCAAAATCTCATTGTTACTTTTGAATGTTTGTGTGATTCTCATTAGATTCTCATCAAACTAAAAATACTGTAATTTAAAAGTTAAATCAGCAGGATTTATAAATACTTTACACTAACAATTGTTTTTCGTTATGGTAATAAGATGATACAGTGCAACAACGCTAACAAATTTTTTATGCAGCGTTTAACTTCTGATGCGTTATATTTTTCCTTTAAATATCAGTTTTGTGACAGTAATTCCAAGTTTTGCACATGTGACTAAAGCTGCTGTACCGCTGTCCTGGGATCAGAGGTGATGGAGTTGAGTCTCCTCATGGACACCTGCCGCGACAGGCTGATCATCTCCTCCCTGAGACACAGAACACCTTCATGCTGCATGTCAATTTATCTCCAGATATTTCCAAGGTCAAAGGTCACAGACTCACGTTCTCGCACTGAGCGCCCTTTTCAGCTTGCTGTTCTTGCGTCTGAGGTGACAGTTGACGAAAATGATGGTGATCGCCACGACGACCACCAAAGCCCCGGCGACAGACGCCCCGATGATGATGAGGAGAGTCTCCAACGGGCTCTTGATGGGTTGTGGATCTTCAATAGCATGTTCTAAGAATAAATAACAACAGTGATTGTGTTCATTTAAAGAGGATCTATTGCGTCTTTCTGTCTCTGCTAGACTGAATGGTGATTATTTTCCTCATTGTGCAGCTCCTCTCTTCCCAGTCTGTCAGTAACGCTCCGTTTACGTTCTGTCTCTATGAAGCCCCTCCTTCTGAAAAGCACACTGTGCTCTGATTGGTCGGCTGGAGCGGTGTGTTGTGATTGGTCAAGCGCTTCGAGCGTGTTTGGGAAATGATTCCAATGTTCAAATTTATGTTCAGGAAATGTACGCAAATTAGTGCAGATTTAAATCTTGCTTTAATTTAATTGACTTTAATTCAATTTAATGTACTTTAATTTAAATTAAAGTAAATAAAAATAAATAAAATTAAATCAAATGAAAGTAAATTAAAATAATTGAAACTAAAGTAAATGAAATTAAAGTAAAAGAAAGTAAATTAGATTAAATTAATTTAAAGTAAATTAAATAGTAAATTAAAGTAAATTAAATTAGATTAAATTAATTTAAAGTAAATGAAAGTAAAATAAATGAAAGTAAAGTAAATTAAATAGTAAATGAAATTAAAGTAAATGAAGGTAAATTAAATGAAAGTAAATTAAAGTAAATTAAATCAAATGAAAGTAAATGAAAATAAATTAATTGAAAGTAATGTAAATGAAATTAAATTAAATAGTAAATTAAAATAAATTAAATCAAATGAAAGTAAATGAAAGTAAATTAAATGAAAGTAAATTAAATTAAATAGTAAATTAAATTAAATAGTAAATGAAAGTACATTAAATTAGATTAAAGTAAATTAAATTAAATCAAATGAAAGTAAATGAAAATAAATGAAACTAAAGTAAATGAAAGTAAATTATATTAAATTAATTTAAAGTAAATGAAAGTAAAATAAATGAAAGTAAAGTAAATTATATAGTAAAGTAAATTAAAAAGTAAATTAAATTAAAGTAAATTAAATTAAATCAAATGAAAGTAAATGAAACCAAATTAAATTAAAGTAAATTAAATTAGATTAAAGTAAATAAAATTAAATCAAATGAAAGTAAATTAAAATAATTGAAACTAAAGTAAATGAAATTAAAGTAAAAGAAAGTAAATTAGATTAAATTAATTTAAAGTAAATTAAATAATAAATTAAAGTAAATTAAATTAGATTAAATTAATTTAAAGTAAATGAAAGTAAAATAAATGAAAGTAAATTAAATAGTAAATTAAATTAAAGTAAATTAAATCAAATGAAAGTAAATGAAACTAAATTAATTTAAAGTAAATTAAATAGTAAATTAAAGTAAATTAAATTAGATTAAATTAATTTAAAGTAAATGAAAGTAAAATAAATGAAAGTAAATTAAATAGTAAATTAAATTAAAAAGTAAATTAAATTAAAGTAAATAAAATAAAAAAGTAAGTTAAAGTAAATAAAATTAAATCAAATGAAAGTAAATGAAAATAATTGAAACTAAAGTAAATGAAATTAAAGTAAATGAAAGTAAATTAGATTAAATTAATTTAAAGTAAATTAAATAGTAAATTAAAGTAAATAAAATGAAGTCAATTTACTTTCATTTCATTTCCACCACACGAGGGCGGCAGAATCCGGCGAGTCGCCGCATGTGGAGTAAGTGAATGTGGAAGGAGTTCTTCGGTATTTCAATTGTTTTCTGAGTCACTGTTGCTTGTGATTAAGATCTAAATTTACACGCAGATGATCATCATGAGGAAGTCAGTCTCTGTGTGGCAATACCAAATACCAACAAAAAAACACCCAGACAGAAGGACGAGACAAGCATTAACACAGAAAAGTTTCCAGAATCAAACATCCTGCTTCTTATTTTAAACTCAATTCATGCAGATGTTCGTGCCTCTGTTGTTACTTCCATTTCCCACGTCCAAGCTGAAAATAAACTTGTTTTCCACCACAATATTCTTAAATCAAGACATTTACTGGAGCAGCAAAATGACGGAAGATATTGAGTCAAGAATGAAGTTTGTGTTTAAAACGAGAACAAATATCCATCAATGGAGTCAGAAAATAATCTCGTTATAAAGGGAACACTGTGATTTTTCTGACCTTGTATGGTGACCGTTCTGTAATGACCATTAATATGATGCACGTTCTGTGGGAAACTCAATGTTTCTTTATTGGATTAAACACCTACTTCCGATCTCCAGTTTAAACTGGGCTTTAGCGGTTCCCACACTGTTTCCTGTCTGGCAGACGTACAGACCCTCATCCGACGCGTTCAGCGGCCGAACGAACAGCAGTCTGTCGCTCTGAACCGACACTCCCTCCGGCAGACGCCCGGCGCTCCTGAAACACAAACACATGCTGTTCGTTTACTGAGTCCAGCGGCTTCCAGCATCACGACTCCAGTGTCACATGATCCTTCAGAAATCACTCTAGATGTTTTACTTCCTCCATCAGTGTCTGAATCAACTCAGACAGGTGTGACATCAGGACACACCCCGATACTCACACACACACACACACAGTCACTCTCACACACACACACACACACACACTGTCACTCTCACACACACACACACACACACACACACACACACACACTGTCACTCTCACAGACACTTGCTCACACACACACACACACACTCGCGGACTCGCACTCGCGGATTCGCGCACTCGCGGCGGACTCGCAGTCGCGGACTCGCGCCCTCGCACCCGCGCCCTCGCACTCGCGGATTCGCGCACTCGCGGACTCGCAGTCGCGGACTCGCGCCCTCGCGGATTCGTGCACGTGGACTCGCGGACTCGCGCCCTCGCCCTCGCACTCGCGGATTCGCGCACTCGCGGCCTCGCGGATTCGTGCCCTCGCGGATTCGCGCACGCGGACTCGCGCCCTCGCTACCGCGGATTCGCGCACTCGCAGTCGCGGACTCGCGCCCTCGCACCCGCGCACTCGCGGACTCGCGCCCTCGCACCCGCGCACTCGCGGACTCGCGCACGCGGACTCGCGCACGCGGACTCGCGCCCTCGCACCCGCGGATTCGCGCACTCGCGCCCTCGCGGATTCGTGCCCTCGCGGATTCGCGCACGCGGACTCGCGCCCTCGCGGATTCGTGCCCTCGCGGATTCGCGCACGCGGACTCGCGGACTCGCGCCCTCGCACTCGCGGATTCGCGCACCCGGAAAATCGCGGACTCGCGCCCTCGCACTCGCGGACTCGCGCCCTCGCACCCGCGGATTCGCGCACTCGAGGATTCGTGCCCTCGCGGATTCGTGCCCTCGCGGATTCGCGCACGCGGACTCGCGCCCTCGCGGACTCACGCCCTCGCACCCGCGCCCTCGCACTCGCGGACTCGCGTCCTCGCACCCGCGCACTCGCGCCCTCGCGGATTCGTGCCCTCGCGGATTCGCGCACGCGGACTCGCGCCCTCGCACCCGCGCCCTCGCGGATTCGCGCACGCGGACTCGCGGACTCGCGCCCTCGCACTCGCGGATTCGCGCCCTCGCAGTCGCGTACTCGCACTCGCGGACTCGCGCCCTCGCGGACTCGCGCCCTCGCACCCGCGTACTCGCGGACTCACGCCCTCACGCCCTCGCACCCTCGCACTCGCGGATTCGCGCACTCGCGCATTCGTGCCCTCGCGGATTCGTGCACTCGCGCCCTCACGGACTCGCGCACTCGCGGATTCGCGCACTCGCGGCCTCGCGCCCTCGCACTCACACACAGTCACTCACACACACACAGTCACTCTCACACACACTTGCTCACACACACTCGCACACTTGCACTCACACACACTCGCACTCACACACACTCGCACTCACACACACTCGCAGTCACTCTCACACACACTCGCTCGCACACGCACACACGCACACACTCACACACTCACACACACGATCTGACGGTTGTAGCAACGCCAAACAGCACATTAAAAAGATCTCAGGTTTCGGACGCTCACTGTAATTATCATCCGAGTATCATGTGACTCCCGCAGCCTGTCGCCAGCTCATTCCTCCTACAGTACCTGAGTGAAAACACCTCTTAGAAAGGCTTCAGAAACTGCAGGCCGGCAAAAGATCACGCGTATTTTAGTATTTACAATCTATTTTTGCTATATCAGTCTAAGAATTTATTTAGACTAATTGAGCATCAGTGTTTATTTTTGCAATGGTAGTATTTAGTGTATTTGAGATTTGTTCAGTGATACAGGATTCGGCCCAGAGTCGCGTGCATCAGACGGTCAGTCACTAACACAGCGAAATCCCCCAAAATCCTTAGAAAAACAAGAGTTTTCCACCTCCCACTCTCCTTGTGTTTGTCATTATGTTCTCTTTCTGTCTGTTTAACACACAATCACAAAGGCTCTGAACTGCAGCAGCGACGCAGATTCACTCCTTTCAGGATAAAAGAAAAGCTTCAGTGTCACGTTGCAGCCTGAGAGTAACGAGAGTTTCATGCGCGGGACAGTGAAGAAAGAGAGAAAGAGCAGGATGCTAAATGATGAGGGTGGGGTGTGTGTATCGAGACACACGCTGAGCCCTAAATAACCTCCTGTCCTGTAATGACTGTTTGAACGGCGCAGAAACACAGGCTGTGCACCGGATTAAACATGCAGCGCATCAACTGCAATTAACGCTGTTTGATGCATCGTCATGTTTCTCCAGACACGAACGAGTCCTCGAATCCCGTGAGCTGATCGGACACATGGTGTGTCAGTCATTTAAATACTGCATGTAATACACTGCAAAAAACATTTACGAGATATAATTCATTCTTGTTTTCTGAAAGAAGAATCTAAACAAAGTGAGCGAGTTCTGCTTTAAACAAGAACAATAAATGGGAAACGGGGAATGCATGATTTTTAGCATAAATCACTGAAACCATTAATCAACTTTTCTAATACTAAAAATCATACAAACACATACAAAACACTAAAATAAATACTAATACTAAAGTGGCAAAAAAAAAAAAAATACTGAATTCTAAAATAGCAAAAAACAAAAAAATACTAACATAAATACTGTGTACTATTTTACGGTTTTTAGTATTAATACATACAAAATACTAATATTATTGAAATAATAAAAATACTAAAATTAAAAACACCTTAAATACTTAAATTTCAAATGAAAGCAAATACTAAAATAAAAACTGATACTAAAATAGCAAAAAACAAAAAATACTAAAATACTAATAGTACAAATTATAAAATAGTACAAATACTAAAATAGCAAAAATACTAAATTAATTACTAAATACTAAAAATATTAAAATAAACACTAAATATTAATACTAAAAGTATGAAATAATACAAATGGATACAAAATACTAAAAATAATACTAATACTAAAATATCAATAAAAACTAAAATAAATAATAATAATAATAATAAAGTAGCAAAACATACTAAAGTAAATACTAAATACTAAATCAGCAAACAACTAATACTAAAACTCTAAATAAAACTAAAAATTTCATAACAGTTCAAATAAATACAAAATACTAAAATAGATAAAAACACAAAATAGTATAATTACAAATTAATAAAAATAAATAATTCTAAAATAGTAAAAAACCAAAATAAATACAAAATACTAATACTAAAAATAGTAAAATAAATACTTAAACTAAAATAGCACAACCTTTTTTAAAATAGATACCAAATACTAAACACAGTCAAATAGTAAATTAGCTACAGAATCAAACGAGGCTGTTACAAAGAGTTCTGATGAAGAACTAGTTCTAACTGTTAAAAAATTACTGTAAATTTTACAGTATAATACTGGCAGCAGGGTTCCTGTAATTTAATTTACAGAATTTCACTGTATTCTCTGATTACAGTAAATAACTGTATTTTTTTAAATGACGAAGGGTCAATTTACAGCAATATTCTGTAAATTTGAGTCAAACCAACAATGTGACCCCAGAATGCATTGCAGTTTACAGCAATATGCTGTATTATTAAAAAACAGCCAGCGGCTGTAAAATAATGCTGTAATTTTGACAGTAATTCATTACAGTGTATATAGATATTTAACAGCAAGTGTTCAAGTTTCCAAGATCAGAACTGTATATTCAGCTTCCGTAAAATACTGATGGACGGAAAGAAATTCTGTTCCGTTTTTTTTTTTTCCATTTCAGTCTACAGTTGTGGTTTAATCCATGTCAGATGTTCATCTGCCCCAAAACAACACGTTAAACAAACCTAAAGGCTGAATTCTCCAACAGCTCTTCTTGGCCAGGAAAAGGAGCAATGTGGTCCAGATCATCTGGGAAACTGTTACCTGCTCCACGTGATGTTCTGCGGCGGCGGGTTTCCTTTCACTGCACATCTGAGCTCTGACCCGGAGTGGCCGATCCTCCAGGAGCCAGAACCAACAATCTCCGCGTCCGGAGGATCTGTTTTCACATATTTCACCATTTTTAATGCATCTTTGTTCAAATAACTGCATCTTTTGAGTAAGTTAAGTCGCACGTTTAGGGGGAACGTACAGTGCACGACGAGCTTGTTGGTGATTCTTCGCGGGACGTCCAGAGCCGGATGCCACACCAGACAGTCCAGCCGACGGCCGTTCATGCTGCGCAGAGGGTGCAGGGAAAACAGAGAGGTCACGACCCCATCCTCTCCGCTGCGGTTCTGCGACTGCCCGGGAACGTCCGTGTCCCAGGACAGGCTCGGCGGAGGGTGTCCGACCGAACGACAGGAGGCAGCCACGCGGAACGACTGCCCTTCCTCCAGGACCACAGGCTCCAGCGAGGAGATCGGCAGAACTGGTGACGGAGAAAGAAGAGAAACAATAGTGTCGTTAATCAGGTCCGCCTGAAAGCGAGGTTATTTTTAAACTGGTTCGTTCGGAAGATGTTGATTTTGTGCCGCACTGCAGATTAACTGATTAACAGACCTTCCTTTTGTAAACGGAGCTCGGGAAAATGAACGGAGACGTGAAAAGAGGGGCTCTTACTCCAGACGGTCAGGCTGATTTGTCTCTCGAAGTTTCCGGAGGGAAAGGTGGAGATGTGGCAGGTGTACGTGGCCTGATCCGCCTTCTTTGTGTTCAGAATCAACAGCGTCGAGTCGATGGTCGGCTCGGAGCTCTCGAACTGGACGCGCTTCAGAAAGTCCGGAGACGCTGAGAGAAACAAACGCAGCGAAAGTGCATTGCATTTATATACATATCAACTTGTTTCTTATAAAGTAGGTTAAAAGATATAGAGTTTAAAAGCTTATAATTGTGTTTCTCGGGTCAACTACATCAACTTCACATCCATCCAAGATTAATAAAACACTTATTTTATCATGATATCCACTGCAGCATCGGCTCTCTCCTCTCAGGGTCTCTCTAAGCCCCGCCTTTCTTAGAGCTGCTCTGCTCTGATTGGTCAGAATCCAAACGCTCATTATCATATCCGAATCTCAGCACATTGATTCGAACAGTTACGCTGGCGTCGGCTTTACCGTATCAATCTCAAACTGGATTTGCTTTGGGCAGAAGAAAACTGTGTTGTGCAAATTATTTACAAACCGGTTCATAATCGCTTCTTTCTTTTTTTCGCCTTGCAGAATATGTAACATTTTAACAAAATAAGAGAGATTATAAAAATTGCATGTTATTTATATATATATATATATATATTTATTTATATAAAGCTAGTACTGTCCTGAATAAACCATTTCACACAACATATTGTTGTTTGTGAGTGTCTTGTAATTTAAATAAAAAAGGTAATTGCGACTTTTTAATCTCATAATTCTGACTTTTTTCCCCCTCACAATTATGAGATTTAAGATCACAATTGCATTTTATAGTCAGAATGAATTGGGAACATTTCTCAATTTATATCAGTTTATATCAAAATTCTGACATTTTTCTCAAAATTGAGAGTTTATATCTCAAAATTCTGACATCTCTTATTAATAATGTGCGTTTATCATACAATTCTGACTTGATAACTCACAACTGCAAATTCATTTCACACTATTCTGAGAAAAAAAAATCTGAACTGTGAGATAAAACTCACAATTACCTTTTTTGTGTTACATGCATATCATTCTAAAGCGATTAGATTAAGTTGTGAAACTTGGGTAATCTAACAAAATCCATTACAAATGACTTTTTAAAGCATAGTTTTGTGTACTCTGTAGTGAAACCCATTTTGACATTTTACATTTACAACCTACCCAACCTTGGAGACAATAAATCCATTTATCTGCACTTTGATCTATGGAAGTTTGCAGAGATTTTACATTCACAGACAGCTCGTTTTCACACTGCATGAAAGAAATATTGGGGCACTTTAAAAAATAAATGATCCAAAAAGGGTGTTTTTTCACAGTGATGTAATAGAAGAGCCATTTTTGGTTCCCCAAAGAAACTTTGAATTTCACACAATCACACATTCACTAAATTTGGGTCTGCTCTTTACACACAAGATGACTTCAGAAGATAAGGGATACAGTGCATTAGTCATATTGACGACTGTCTGTTATCATTCACTGCCATTGTATGTAAAACGGAGCACCTTTGTGCTCCACGGACAGAAGTCAGTCTGTAATGACATGAACGAGTGTAAATAATGACAGAATAGTTTATCATTTGGGGCACATCAACACAGATGGCAGATACGAGTTGCTCCAGTCAACACAATGCACCATTGAAAATACCCGTCATGACAAACGTCTCTAGGTGACAGACACACGTCACAACACAATACATGCGAGAGTTTCCATCGGCTAGTTTAACAAAACTGCTGCGGGGAAGATGAAGCTTGTGTCTGTTTGCGCTTCTTTGAATGGGAGGTGATTTTGAGGTGACAAGAAGTGGCTGAATCAGCAGAACGCATCTGTGTCGGAGACTGCAGAGAAAATAAAGCCTGTTGTGAGGACGATAAAGATTTGCATTGCGAAATATGATCCACACACACACAAACTCATTTATTCACTCATTCACACTAATGCACTCACATACGTGCGCACTCATATATTCACTATTCACACTCGTGCACACACACACACACTCATTTATTCACTCGTTCACACTTGTGCACACACACTCACACACTCATATATTCACTATTCACACTCGTGCACACACACACACACACTCATTTATTCACTCATTCACACTCGTGCACACACTCATTTATTCACTCATTCACACTAGTGCACACACAAATGCACACTCACATACTCATTCACTCATTTATTCACTCATTCACACTTGTGCACACTCATTTATTCACTCATTCACAAACACTCACATACTCACTCATTCACACTCATGCACACACTCATTTATTTACTCATTCACACTCGTGCACACACAAACACTCATGCACACTCACATACCCACTCACTCATTTATTCACTCATTCACACTCGTGCACACACACACACTCATGCACACTCACATACTCACTCACTCATTTATTCACTCATTCACACTCGTGCACACACACACACTCACATACTCACTCATTCACACTCGTGCACACACTCCTTTATTCACTCATTCACAATCGTGCGCACTCACACACCTATTTTTTCACTCATTCACACTTGTGCACATACTCATACAGTCATTTATTCACACTCATGCACACACACATTCATTTGTTCACTCATTCACACTCATGCACACACACACACTCATTTATTCACTCATTCACACTCGTGCACACACTCACACACTCATTTGTTCACTCATTCACATTCGTGCACACAAAACACACTCGTGCACACACAAACATTCACATTCACACTCGTACACACACACACACACACACACACACTCACAAACTCACACACTGTAAAACATTCTTTATATATTTTAAAATGCTTTTCACACTAAGAAAAAAAAAAAAGGGTTATTTTAAGATCTGGCTATTTGGGGAACCAAAAATGGCTCTTCTGTGGCTTCGCTGCTGAAACCCACTTTTGAAAGCTTTACTTTTAATAGTCAGATTATTTTGCTTCCTATGAAGTGAAGTTGGTGGGAAGTTGATTAATGCAATGCAATACAATGATGATTGAGAGATAAACAAATAAATGTTCCTGATGGAATGAAATTTGGTGCATTTAAACATGATTTTCTAAAAAAAAATAATGCATGAACAATCAAGTCCACTTAGTGTTTTGTGAGATTCACTCCACTAGTTTGTGTTTATACCTTTAGGTCCTTCAGTAAAGTGTCCCATAATGATCTGTTCTCTTTGCCCTCCTGGTTTCTGTCTGGACCAGGTCACCTGCACAACCTTCTCATCGTCCTTCACCTCATACCGACAGGGCAGCCTGGTCTGTGTGTCCGAGAACGAGCGCAGGGCCGCGGACGGAGGCGGATCGATGAACTCACTGTGAACGCAGACTAAGAAATAAAGAGTCGGTGAGGGAACATCTGCAAACATCTCTGACTGCGTTTACTGTTATAGAACTGACGGGTCAGTGTGTGACGGTTAATAATAAACCCACGCTATCACGATCCATTGCTCTCGCCCGACAAACATGTCACAAAAACCCAAGGACGTTCCCAGGCAGCACAATGAGCGAGTCAGATATGAACCCAAAAACAATCGATGCTCAATGAATATAATAAAATGCATTCGGTTTGTTTTCTGGTAAAGTTGCTCATGGAGCTTTGAGGAGAATATAGGGAAGAAGAAACTAAGCAAAAATATGCAAATTGGTGCAGATGCTGATATTTATATGAGATTCTGATGCTTGTGATGTAAATCAAAGGGTCTTTATAACAGTGTAGAAAACACTGACATAACACGCATTCATGAGCCATTCTACAGAACTGATTCAAAATCAGAGTTGAAAATCAAGTCTTTTCCCACAAATTTTGTATGTATGCCAACTGTATAATATCCAATACACATTTCTAGAAATTGTACAGTTAATTCTCATATTGTACTTTCAGACTTTAAGTTTTGGAATATTTTTCTTCTCCCCAAATGTGTCACAACCGAAAACACAATAATAAATCATTTAATAGGAAGAGTTACGTTGAGATATTACCTCGTAAATACATTTTCTTAAAGTTTTCACAGGTAAATCAATAACAATTTTAACAATATTTCAAGGGTAATTTATTTGAATCCGATCCAAAATTTGATGATTTACAAAGAAAATATAAAATAATTTTTTTTTAAATATATACTTTGAAAAACAACAACGGGAAAACTTGCAAAAAATTATTTCAATATTATTTTCACAAGACATTCGGGACAGCCACCTCCCAATTAAAGTACCCAATAAATGATGATTTTATATTTATTAAACTTTATTTAATATTTCTATTAATTAATTATACATTATTTTTATATAAATAAATTAAATATTATAATATTAATTTTATTATTAATTATTAAATTATTATTTTAGTATTAAACCTTATATTTATTTTAAATATTATTGTGGGATTCAACAGACAATAGAAGGAGGACGTTTATACAATAAAGTCAAAACTATCAATGAGACGACGGAAAATCTGTGGAGATTTTCTTATCAGATGATGTTGATCATTTATGATCGGATATGATACAGATTGGAGGACATTATGTTTTCGGCTATAAGTCATTGATTCAACAGGGAAATGTAACTGCTCAGGAGACTCAGTTCTCAGTCAGGCTTAAATGACATATCAACTCATTAAAGTAAACAACAGACTCAAACAAGTGACTACTTTCCATGCAGTGATAGTGTAATAATAATAATCTGATGGTTTGAGAGCTCTTGTAAACGGTTTAAACTCGCTCTGTAAACTGCTGGGTTTGACATTTCTGCACTATTTTGGAAGTGTGTTGGATTCCCACTTCATGTTCAATGTAAAATCATCCTGAAGCAGAACCACTTGAGAAGCTTGAAGTGAGACAGAAAGCAGAAGAAAATGAGACATAGTGAGAGAATGTGGTCTTGCCGTTCTGGTTATTGTTTGTCTTCGTCTCACTTGAGAGACACTCTGAACACAAACACACTGACACGCCACACGTTTAAAACAACAACACATACTTTAGCTTAATTCACACACACACAGATTCACAATCACACTCTCTCACACACACACACACACACACACACACACACACATTGTGTTTTCATGTTTTATGGGGTCATTCCATAGGCGTAATGGTTTTTCTACTGTACAAACTGTACATTCTGTCCCACCCCACCCCCCACCCCTAAACCTACCCATCACACAAAATGTTCTGCTATTATACATTTTTAATAAAACATTGTTTATTATGTTTTTAAAGCTATTTGAAATATGAGGATGCATGAACTGTAATTCCAGTGTCATTCCCATGACATTATACACATTTGTGTCCTCATAAATCACAAAAACGCACACACAGAGACTCTCACACACACTCACATGATCTCTCTCACGCGCTCACGCTTGCTCGCTCGCTGTCTCACGCTCTCTGTCTCACGCTCGCTCTCTCATGCTCGCTCTCTCACGCTCGCTCTCTGTCTCACGCTCGCTCTGTCTCACGCTCTCTGTCTCACGCTCGCTGTCTCACGCTCGCTGTCTCACGCTCGCTCTCTCACGCTCGCTCTCTGTCTCACGCTCGCTCTCTGTCTCACGCTCGCTCTGTCTCACGCTCGCTCTGTCGCACGCTCGCTCTCTCACGCTCGCTCTCTGTCTCACGCTCGCTCTGTCTCACGCTCTCTGTCTCACGCTCGCTGTCTCACGCTCGCTGTCTCACGCTCTCTGTCTCACGCTCGCTCTCTGTCTCACGCTCGCTCTCTGTCTCACGCTCGCTCTCTGTCTCACGCTCGCTCTCTGTCTCACGCTCGCTCTGTCTCACGCTCGCTCTGTCGCACGCTCGCTCTCTCACGCTCGCTCTCTCACGCTCGCTCTCTGTCTCACGCTCGCTCTGTCTCACGCTCGCTCTCTCACGCTCGCTCTCTCACGCTCGCTCTCTCACGCTCGCTCTCTCACGCTCGCTCTCTGTCTCACGCTCGCTCTGTCTCACGCTCGCTCGCTCTGTCTCACGCTGACACGCTCGCTCTCTCACGCTCACGCGCTCACGCTCGCTCGCTCGCTGTCTCACGCTCGCTCTCTCACGCTCGCTCTCTGTCTCACGCTGACACGCTCGCTCTCTCACGCTCACGCTCGCTCGCTCGCTGTCTCACGCTCGCTCTCTCACGCTCGCTCTCTGTCTCACGCTCGCTCTGTCTCACGCTCGCTCTCTCACGCTCGCTCTCTGTCTCACGCTCGCTCTGTCTCACGCTCGCGCGCTCACGCTCGCTCGCTCTGTCTCACGCTGACACGCTCGCTCTCTCACGCTCACGCGCTCACGCTCGCTCGCTCGCTGTCTCACGCTCGCTCTCTCACGCTCGCTCTGTCTCACGCTCTCTGTCTCACGCTCGCTCTCTCACGCTCGCTCTCTCACGCTCGCTCTCTGTCTCACGCTCGCTCTGTCTCACGCTCGCGCGCTCACGCTCGCTCGCTCTGTCTCACGCTGACACGCTCGCTCTCTCACGCTCACGCGCTCACGCTCGCTCGCTCGCTCGCTGTCTCACGCTCGCTCTCTCACGCTCGCTCTCTGTCTCACGCTCGCTCTGTCTCACGCTCTCTGTCTCACGCTCGCTCTCTCACGCTCGCTCTGTCTCACGCTCGCGCGCTCACGCTCGCTCGCTCTGTCTCACGCTGACACGCTCGCTCTCTCACGCTCACGCGCTCATGCTCGCTCGCTCGCTCGCTGTCTCACGCTCGCTCTCTCACGCTCGCTCTCTCACGCTCGCTCTCTCACGCTCGCTCTCTGTCTCACGCTCGCTCTGTCTCACGCTCTCTGTCTCACGCTCGCTCTCTCACGCTCGCTCTCTCACGCTCGCTCGCTGTCTCACGCTCGCTCGCTGTCTCACGCTCGCTCGCTCTCTCTCTCACGGTCGCTCACTCTCTCTCTCTCTCACGCTCGCTCGCTCTCTCTCTCACGCTCGCTCGCTCTCTCTCTCACGCTCGCTCGCTCTCTCTCTCACGCTCGCTCTCTCTCTCACGCTCGCTCGCTCTCTCGCGCTCGCTCTCTCTCTCGCGCTCGCTCGCTCTCTCGCGCTCGCTCGCTCTCACGCTCGCTCACTCTCTCGCGCTCTCGCTCGCTCTCACGCTCACGCTCACTCTCACACGCGCTCTCTCTCTCTTGCTCACTCTCTCACGCTCACTCTCATGCTCACACACGCTCTCTCTCACGCGTTCTCTCTGTCTCTCACTCGCTCACTCTCTCACGCACACACACACACACTCACTCTTTCTCCTTCTCACACACACACACACACTCTCTCTCTCTCTCTCTCATACACACACACACACACAAAGAGAGCAAGAGAGTCTCTCTCTCTCTCTCTCACACACACACACACACACACACACACACAGAGAGCAAGACAGACTCTCTCTCTCTCTCTCTCTCTCTCTCTCTCACTCTCTCACTCTCTCTCACACACACACACACACACTCAGTTCTGCACTTATTTCCTCCTCGACAGTCATAAATCAGTAATGGTTTTTTAGGTTGAACTTAAACGACAGAAAATGTTCTGAAAGAATGTCGCAGATCAATGGCAGCAAAACACCAACATGATTCCCTGCTGAACCGACACCTCTGAATCCAACCCCACTAACTATAGTTAACAAATAGTAACCGGTACTTTTAATTTCAACAATTCATTAAATAAACATGAGCGAAGATTAATAAATGATAAGTAGTTAGTTCATGTTAACAAACGAAACCTTATTGTACCTTGATTTACAAATCTACAATCTGGACTTTCTGGAGGTTTTTGTCTTACCTGTCCGTGTGAAGACGAGCACACCGATGCAGGTGAGAAGTTTCATGTTGCTGGTTAATTCTCTGTTATTCCTCAAAGATCTCCTCATGTCCTCACGCGCTGCTCTTCATCCATGTGAAACTGTCCGCCATTTGTCAGCATTTAAATGAATAAAGAAGAATTAAAGTTGCGCTTCTGTCATGAAGCAGTGGACGGATTTCTGCAGGCTGATAAAGTCATGATAAACTCTGTTTGAAGTCTTCGCTCAGGTGAGCGTTCACACACCTGCGGGTTCACGTGGGCTCCGCCCACCGCGCGCGCGCGCCCGCTCAGACTGACCGACCTTTGGTTTGTGCACTAAACTATGAACTTCTATTCATTCTCTTTATATCAGAACTCTCCGCGGGGGATTTCAGAGAAATTTCGAGAAAACTCACCTCTCTGAACACCTGCGGAGGAGTGACGCCGGAAGTGAAGTTTGAGGAATTCGCGGCTTTTGTGTTGTTCGGTGATGTAGAAATGAACAGGACAAACCAGTTCAGACAAATTCCTGACATTTATGAACAAAACAACAATCATGTGAAGAATTTAACCTCCAGTCAAGAGAGATACAGGCGCTACACAGTTTCTTTCTACTTTAGTGTATTATCATTTATATAACATTATTGTTATTATTTAATAAGTATTTTCTATTTATTTTACCATTAATCTAAATACATTTCAATTACACTAATATGACATTTTTAGAACTCTTTTTTTAGCGTTTTATTGCGCCATCTGCTGGTCAACTCACATACATATATATATATATATATATATATATATATATATATATATATATATATATATATATATATATATATATATATATGATTATAATGCATAATGATGCATTTTTTAATGACATAAAGTCAAAATTATGACTACATTTAAATTTTTTGTCATAATTCCAAATTATTAAATCTTTTTAGGTTGACAGAAGTAACGTATTATTCTTTTTAAGTCCTAATTTCAACTTTTTAAGTCATAGTTTCAACTTTTGTCGTAATTGTGACTTTTTAAGTCATAATTTCACATTTTTGTCATAATTTCAACTTTTGTCATAATTGTGACTTTTTAAGTCCTAATTTCCTATTTTTGTCATAGTTCTATCGCTTTAAGTCATAATTTTAACTCTTTATGCAATAATTTTGAATTTTAGTGTCTCAATTGTCACTTTTTAAGTCATAATTTCCTATTTTTGTTATAGTTCCATTTCTTTAAGTCATAATTTTAACTCTTTATGCAATAATTTTGAATTTTAGTGTCATAATTGTGACTTTTTATGCAATAATTTTGAATTTTTAGTGTCATAATTGTCACTTTTTAAGTCATAATTTCCTACTTTTGTTATAGTTCCATTTCTTTAAGTCAAAATTTTAACTCTTTATGCAATAATTTTGAATTTTAGTGTCTCAATTGTCACTTTTTAAGTCATAATTTCCTATTTTTGTTATAGTTCCATTTCTTTAAGTCATAATTTTAACTTTTTATGCAATAATTTTGAATTTAGTGTCATAATTGTGACTTTTTATGCAATAATTTTGAATTTTTAGTGTCATAATTGTCACTTTTTAAGTCATAATTTCCTACTTTTGTTATAGTTCCATTTCTTTAAGTCATAATTGTAACTTTTTATGCGATAATTTTGAATTTTTTTGTGTCATAATTGTGACTTTTCAAGTCATAATATCGACTTGTGTCGAAAACTATCACTTTTTTTACTGTTGAGTTGCTCATGATTGTTTTGGAGTGAATTGTTTTTTTGAGTTACACTGATGTGATCTTTACATTACATTCAGCAGATGCTTTAGTCCAAAGCCACACAACCAAGCGCTTCCTCTTCAGGAGGAAATGACATCAGAAGAGGTCAAACAGACCTCTTTCCAAAACTAGAACAAGGGGGATTTCAGAAAGTCTTTAAATACATGCGGTATAATATTTCTTCTCATCTCACACAGTAAGAAGGAAACTTATCGGACGCTGTCCAAGTTAGAAATATAATTTTATTATGTTAAAATGAAGAGGCTTAAACACATATTTTACAGATTAGCCGTGCCGTCGGTGTCAGACACGTAATAATGACAGCAGAGCAGGAACTGGGATTATCGAAGCTTCATTATGAACAGAGGCTTCAGGCCAGAGGCTTCTTCTTCATCCCGTGAAGAGTGTCGTAGGTGTCCCGATCACGACGGCCCAGATCCTGAGGAACGACACACACTGATCAGACGTCATTCTCTCGTCAGACTACAGCGAGGTCACGAAGCTCACCCTACCTGATAAATGTCTCCTTCTGGTTTCTGCAAAACACAAGAGCACAGTGAGATTCTGAGAAGGGTCTTACTCAAGCCTGTGGTGTTCGTTCCTCTTTCTGTTCCTCTTTGCTTTCTCTGTCATTCTGTCTGAGGATGAACGTGAACGAGACGCCGCGCTTCAGCTGGACTCGCACTCAGAGCCCAACTGATCGAGCTCCGCTCTTCATCACGACACAACAACTCACAATTATCACACAAACACAATTACACAAAAACACAATTATCACAAAAACACAATTACACAAAAACACAATTATCACAAAAACACAATTACACAAAAACACAATTACACAAAAACACAATTACACAAAAACACAATTACACAAAAACACAATTACACAAAAACACAATCACAAAAACACAATTATCACAAAAACACAAACAAAAACACAATTACACAAAAACACAATTACACAAAAACACAATTACACAAAAACACAATTACACAAAAAAAATTACACAAAAACACAATTATCACAAAAACACAATTACACAAAAACACAATTACACAAAAACACAATTACACAAAAACACAATTATCACAAAAACACAATTACACAAAACACAATTACACAAAAACACAATTATCACAAAAACACAATTACACAAAAACACAATTATCACAAAAACACAATTACACAAAAACACAATTACACAAAAACACAATTACACAAAAACACAATTATCACAAAAACACAATTACACAAAAACACACAATTATCACAAAAACACAATTACACAAAAACACAATTACACAAAAACACAATTATCACAAAAACACAATTACACAAACACAATTATCACAAAAACACAATTACACAAAAACACAATTATCACAAAAACACAATTACACAAAAACACAATTACACACAAACACAATTATCACAAAAACACAATTATCACAAAAACACAATTACACAAAAACACAATTATCACAAAAACACAATTACACAAAAACACAATTACACAAAAACACAATTACACAAAAACACAATTATCACAAAAACACAATTACACAAAAACACAATTATCACAAAAACACAATTACACAAAAACACAATTATCACAAAAACACAATTACACAAAAACACAATTACACAAAAACACAATTATCACAAAAACACAATTACACAAAAACACAATTATCACAAAAACACAATTACACAAAAACACAATTATCACAAAAACACAATTACACAAAAACACAATTACACACAAACACAATTATCACAAAAACACAATTATCACAAAAACACAATTACACAAAAACACAATTATCACAAAAACACAATTACACAAAAACACAATTACACAAAAACACAATTACACAAAAACACAATTATCACAAAAACACAATTACACAAAAACACAATTATCACAAAAACACAATTACACAAAAACACAATTACACAAAAACACAATTATCACAAAAACACAATTACACAAAAACACAATTATCACAAAAACACAATTACACAAAAACACAATTATCACAAAAACACAATTACACAAAAACACAATTACACAAAAACACAATTATCACAAAAACACAATTACACAAAAACACAATTATCACACAAACACAATTACACACAAACACAATTATCACAAAAACACAATTACACAAAAACACAATTACACACAAACACAATTATCACACAAACACAATTACACACAAACACAATTATCACAAAAACACAATTACACAAAAACACAATTACACAAAAACACAATTATCACAAAAACACAATTATCACACAAACACATAATTATCACAAAAACACAATTATCACAAAAACACAATTATCACACAAACACAATTACACACAAACACAATTACGACACAACAACTCACAATTATCACACAAACACAATTATAACAAAAAACAAAATTATAACAAAAAACCGCAATTAACAAAAAACACAATTATGACAGAAAGTTGAAATTATGACAAGTAAAAACTGGCAGTCAAAATTTTGTATTCAGAATATCTACTTTTTAAATGACAGTATCGTAATTGACCCTTCGCAAAGCCCCGCCCCCTTTAGTTACTGTTGCTATGTCCGCTCTGGCGCCACACATCATGTTCTCACGCAGAGAAAAATACATCGCGGAGCAAAGAGACACCGACAACGTATGAAACAGTTTCATATTTAAAATACAGTAATTTTTTAACGTTATGTTGAACGAATGTTGTTTCAAGCGCGGAAAGACACACAATTTATCAAGTTAACGAACGCTAACCTACTATAGGCTACTCCCTGACTGCTTTGACACAAAACGGCGGATTCTGCGTTGTGATTGGTCAGATCGCCTGCCAATCAAACTGTTTGCGAAGGGTTAATTGACTTTTTGAGTCATATTTATCAGATTAAAAATGAGTTAAAAAGGTGAAATGATTAGTTTCACATAAATAGTAGTGTTTCAAACATTTAACTTTTTATGTCAAAGAAATTAAAAAGATGAAATTATGACTTTCTATGACTTCTGAGTCATAATATCAAGTTTTGTGATAACGGTTTTCATCTCATGAATATGACTTATTATGTCATTATGAGATTAAAGTTAGGGTGAAATTAAGACTTTCAACCGTTCAAGTCAGAATTTCGACTTTTAAATGTCAATTATGACGTTTAAGTCATTTTTTCAACTTTTACGTCACATGTTCTTCATGTCATAATTTCAATATTTTGTGTCATAAATGTAATCTCATGAATTTTATGCCATAATGATTTGTTTTTCCCTCATGAGACGTTCACCTCAGGTTTGAATGTGTGTTTGTTCATGTTCAGGTCTGTGTTTGTCAAAAACATTTACAAATATATTTGTGCGGATTGAACCCAAAGGACATTTTTACGTTTTGGGTGGATTTGCTGGTTAAAACGTGACAATTCCTCTCGATTATCAAAGGAAAACGTGCGAATTCATTTATTTATGGAAGATGCAACTCATGATTATTATCCTCTGGAAATTATTTCAAATAAGAATAGATTTCTGAAATTGCTTCAAAATTTCGGCGCATTTCACAATTAACTTCGTCTTTACTAATAGAGGAACTTAAACACCGACATCATCATCATCATCTTCATCATCTGTACAAAATGGGAAATTTAGGAAACACATATAAACTGCAGTGACTTGTGAACAACAGAAAGTTGTGTAACGACTTGATTTGAGACGTGTGAATGAAGTGTGTCGGCAGTTTTAGAGCATTTTAGGTGTGAAATTAACCGCTGTGCCAAGATGAACGCTGACTGGAGAACTGTGTGAAGAGCTTTGAAACGGCGACCCAAGTCATGTGATCGTAAAAAAACCACACGGCTTCCTATGAACCTGAAGATCAGTCAACGTCTGACCGATGAAATGAAGAGTTAGATAGATAGATAGAGTGTGTGGAATGTCCCCATTGTGTGTGTGTGTGTGTGTGTGGTCAGAGGAAGAACAGAATTGTGTGTAGAATCAGCAGAAAGATGAACGCACCTCTGAGAAGCTGCTGTGGGACGAGCGCATCTGTGAA
>CM074303.1:13993904-14013904 GCA_037194245.1 Opsariichthys bidens
GTGTAACATTAATGTAATTATTACTTCATTCATCTGTTGACTTCTACATGAATTCGATTGACAGAAATGAAAAAAAGCAGAACATTTTGCATTAAATAAAATTTTCAAAAGAAAATCCACATTTGTACTGCCCTAAATTTAACCCTTTAATTAGATTTAATTTAGTATTTAGTAGCTTTGAGACTAAATGAATCATATAGTGAATTATTTTTATTTAAAAGATGAACCAAATGACTGAAATTCTCATTAATGGCAAAATTTTGCAGAAAATCTTACTTATTCATTAATAAATAAGTATGTCAATCTTACTTATTCATTAAAAAATAAGTAAGTATGTAAATATTATTCATTAAAAGATAAGTATGTAAATCTTACTTATTCATTAAAAAATAAGTATGTAAATCTTATTCATTAAAAAATAAGTATGTAAATCTTATTCATTAAAAAATAAGTATGTAAATCTTATTCATTAATAAATAAGTATGTAAATCTTATACATTAAAAGATAAGTATGTAAATCTTACTTATTCATTTAAAAATAAGTAAGTATGTAAATATTATTCATTAAAAAATAAGTGTGTAAATCTTATACATTAAAAGATAAGTATGTAAATCTTACTTATTCATTAAAAAATAAGTATGTAAATCTTATTCATTAATAAATAAGTATGTAAATCTTATTCATTAAAAAATAAGTATGTAAATCTTATTCATTAAAAAATAAGTATGTAAATCTTATTCATTAATAAATAAGTATGTAAATCTTATACATTAAAAGATAAGTATGTAAATCTTACTTATTCATTTAAAAATAAATAAGTATGTAAATCTTATTCATTAATAAATAAGTATGTAAATCTTATACATTAAAAGATAAGTATGTAAATCTTACTTATTCATTTAAAAATAAGTAAGTATGTAAATATTATTCATTAAAAAATAAGTATGTAAATCTTATACATTAAAAGATAAGTATGTAAATCTTACTTATTCATTAAAAAATAAGTATGTAAATCTTATTCATTAATAAATAAGTATGTAAATCTTATTCATTAAAAAATAAGTATGTAAATCTTATTCATTAAAAAATAAGTATGTAAATCTTATTCATTAATAAATAAGTATGTAAATCTTATACATTAAAAGATAAGTATGTAAATCTTACTTATTCATTTAAAAATAAGTAAGTATGTAAATATTATTCATTAAAAAATAAGTATGTAAATCTTATACATTAAAAGATAAGTATGTAAATCTTACTTATTCATTAAAAAATAAGTATGTAAATCTTATTCATTAATAAATAAGCATGTAAATCTTATTCATTAAAAAATAAGTATGTAAATCTTATTCATTAATAAATAAGTATGTAAATCTTACTCATACTTACTGAATAAATGCGTCTTCAACTGTGAGTGACGGAATCTAAAATAAAAATCCAGAAAATCACATTAAATGATTTTTAAATAATTAATTTGCATTTTATTGCATGACGTCAGTATTTGATACATCAGAAAAGCAGAACTCAATATTTGGTTCAGAAACCTTTGATCACAGGTTTCCTGTAGTTCCTGAGCAGGTTTGCACACACTGCTGGATTTTGGTCCATTCCTCCACACAGACCTTCTCCAGATCCTTCAGGTTTTGGGGCCATCACTGGGCAATACGGACTTTCCGCTCCCTCCGAAGGCTTTCTATTGGGTTCAGGTTTGGACACTGGCTGGGCCACTCCAGGACCTTGAGATGCTTCTCATGGAGCCTCTCTTTAGTTGCCCTGGCCCTTATGATTGTAAGATCAAATGTAGCACGATTTCTATGCAACATTATATAAACGAGGACCCTGATCTCTTAATAAAGTAATAAAATGACTCATATAATTGCTGACTGATACATTACTCACATTAACACAATAAATGTTCAAGATCAGTCATACTGCACTGACTACAGGATGACATGTAATGCGTTTCTCTGAAGTTCTCAGATCTACACTACCCTCTGCTGGCAGTGTTTATGCATGACACTTTTCATTTCATGTCATGTAATCAAAACAAACCATATTTACATGCTTCACACACGCCTTCATACATGTTTGGAAACTGCACACATAAACTGACCCATTACCCAACAGATATCAGGGGTCCTCACACATTTTAGTTTACGTATATATATATATATATATATATATATATATATATATGTTTGTTATGGAAGCCCATTTTCACCACTGTTGAGAAAAATTACATATTCCATAAGTCATAATAATGAGAAACTTTCTTATAATAATGACTTAGTATCTCATAATAATGACTTAATATCTCATAATAATGACTTAATATCTCATAATAATGACTTAATATCTCATAATAATGACTTAGTATCTCATAATAACGACTTAGTATCTCATAATAATGACTTAATATCTCATAATAATGACTTAATATCTCATAATAATGACTTAATATCTCATAATAATGACTTAGTATCTCATAATAACGACTTAGTATCTCATAATAATGACTTAATATCTCATAATAATGACTTAATATCTCATAATAATGACTTAATATCTCATAATAATGACTTAGTATCTCATAATAATGACTTAGTATCTCATAATAATGACTTAATATCTCATAATAATGACTTAATATCTCATAATAATGACTTAGTATCTCATAATAACGACTTGGCAATTTTTTCTTTTTGATTTTTGTTTTAGAAACTTAACATCTCATAATAATATCTCAGTATCTTTAAATTAATCAAAAAACAACCTTTTTTATTTTTTATTATGTTAAAGATACTAAGTCATTATTATGAGATGTTAAGTCATTATTATGAGATATTAAGTCATTATTATGAGATATTAAGTCATTATTATGAGATACTAAGTCATTATTATGAGATATTAAGTCATTATTATGAGATACTAAGTAATTATTATGAGATACTAAGTCATTATTATGGGATATTAAGTCATTATTATGAGATACTAAGTCATTATTATGAGATATTAAGTCATTATTATGAGATACTAAGTCATTATTATGAGATATTAAGTCATTATTATGAGATACTAAGTCATTATTATGAGATGTTAAGTCATTATTATGAGATACTAAGTCATTATTATGAGATGTTAAGTCATTATTATGAGATACTAAGTCATTATTATGAGATACTAAGTCATTATTATGAGATACTAAGTCATTATTATGAGATATTAAGTCATTATTATGAGATACTAAGTCATTATTATGAGATGTTAAGTCATTATTATGAGATTCTAAGTCATTATTATGAGATATTAAGTCATTATTATGAGATACTAAGTCATTATTATGAGATATTAAGTCATTATTATGAGATACTAAGTCATTATTATGATGTGTTAAGTCATTATTATGAGATTCTAAGTCATTATTATGAGATGTTAAGTCATTATTATGAGATACTAAGTCATTATTATGAGATATTAAGTCATTATTATGAGATACTAAGTCATTATTATGAGATGTTAAGTCATTATTATGAGATACTAAGTCATTATTATGAGATACTAAGTCATTATTATGAGATGTTAAGTCATTATTATGAGATACTAAGTCATTATTATGAGATATTAAGTCATTATTATGAGATACTAAGTCATTATTATGAGATGTTAAGTCATTATTATGAGATACTAAGTCATTATTATGAGATATTAAGTCATTATTATGAGATACTAAGTCATTATTATGAGATGTTAAGCCATTATTATGAGATATTAAGTCATTATTATGAGATACTAAGTCATTATTATGAGATGTTAAGCCATTATTATGAGATATTAAGTCATTATTATGAGATGTTAAGTCATTATTATGAGATGTTAAGCCATTATTATGAGATATTAAGTCATTATTATGAGATACTAAGTCATTATTATGAGATACTAAGTCATTATTATGAGATTCTAAGTCATTATTATGAGATATTAAGTCATTATTATGAGATACTAAGTCATTATTATGAGATAGTAAGTCATTATTATGAGATACTAAGTCATTATTATGAGATAGTAAGTCATTATTATGAGATACTAAGTCATTATTATGAGATATTAAGTCATTATTATGAGATACTAAGTCATTATTATGAGATATTAAGTCATTATTATGAGATACTAAGTCATTATTATGAGATGTTAAGTCATTATTATGAGATACTAAGTCATTATTATGAGATGTTTAGTCATTATTATGAGATACTAAGTCATTATTATGAGATATTAAGTCATTATTATGAGATACTAAGTCATTATTATGAGATATTAAGTCATTATTATGAGATACTAAGTCATTATTATGAGATGTTAAGTCATTATTATGAGATACTAAGTCATTATTATGAGATGTTAAGTCATTATTATGAGATACTAAGTCATTATTATGAGATATTAAGTCATTATTATGAGATACTAAGTCATTATTATGAGATATTAAGTCATTATTATGAGATACTAAGTCATTATTATGAGATATTAAGTCATTATTATGAGATACTAAGTCATTATTATGAGATGTTAAGTCATTATTATGAGATACTAAGTCATTATTATGAGATGTTAAGTCATTATTATGAGATACTAAGTCATTATTATGAGATATTAAGTCATTATTATGAGATACTAAGTCATTATTATGAGATGTTAAGTCATTATTATGAGATACTAAGTCATTATTATGAGATATTAAGTCATTATTATGAGATACTAAGTCATTATTATGAGATGTTAAGTCATTATTATGAGATACTAAGTCATTATTATGAGATATTAAGTCATTATTATGAGATACTAAGTCATTATTATGAGATATTAAGTCATTATTATGAGATACTAAGTCATTATTATGAGATATTAAGTCATTATTATGAGATACTAAGTCATTATTATGAGATGTTAAGTCATTATTATGAGATACTAAGTCATTATTATGAGATGTTAAGTCATTATTATGAGATACTAAGTCATTATTATGAGATGTTAAGTCATTATTATGTGATACTAAGTCATTATTATGAGATATTAAGTCATTATTATGAGATACTAAGTCATTATTATGAGATGTTAAGTCATTATTATGAGATACTAAGTCATTATTATGAGATATTAAGTCATTATTATGAGATACTAAGTCATTATTATGAGATATTAAGTCATTATTATGAGATACTAAGTCATTATTATGAGATATTAAGTCATTATTATGAGATACTAAGTCATTATTATGAGATATTAAGTCATTATTATGAGATACTAAGTCATTATTATGAGATATTAAGTCATTATTATGAGATACTAAGTCATTATTATGAGATATTAAGTCATTATTATGAGATATTAAGTCATTATTATGAGATACTAAGTCATTATTATGAGATATTAAGTCATTATTATGAGATACTAAGTCATTATTATGAGATATTAAGTCATTATTATGAGATATTAAGTCATTATTATGAGATATTAAGTCATTATTATGAGATACTAAGTCATTATTATGAGATTTTAAGTCATTATTATGAGATACTAAGTCATTATTATGAGATACTAAGTCATTATTATGAGATATTAAGTCATTATTATGAGATACTAAGTCATTATTATGAGATATTAAGTCATTATTATGAGATATTAAGTCATTATTATGAGATATTAAGTCATTATTATGAGATACTAAGTCATTATTATGAGATGTTAAGTCATTATTATGAGATACTAAGTCATTATTATGAGATGTTAAGTCATTATTATGAGATACTAAGTCATTATTATGAGATGTTAAGTCATTATTATGAGATACTAAGTCATTATTATGAGATATTAAGTCATTATTATGAGATATTAAGTCATTATTATGAGATACTAAGTCATTATTATGAGATGTTAAGTCATTATTATGAGATACTAAGTCATTATTATGAGATATTAAGTCATTATTATGAGATACTAAGTCATTATTATGAGATGTTAAGTCATTATTATGAGATACTAAGTCATTATTATGAGATGTTGTCATTATTATGAGATACTAAGTCATTATTATGAGATATTAAGTCATTATTATGAGATACTAAGTCATTATTATGAGATACTAAGTCATTATTATGAGATACTAAGTCATTATTATGAGATTCTAAGTCATTATTATGAGATTCTAAGTCATTATTATGAGATATTAAGTCATTATTATGAGATTCTAAGTCATTATTATGAGATGCTAAATCATTATTATGAGATACTAAGTCATTATGAGATTCTAAGTCATTATTATGAGATTCTAAGTCATTATTATGAGATATTAAGTCATTATTATGAGATATTAAGTCATTATTATGAGATATTAAGTCATTATTATGAGATACTAAGTCATTATTATGAGATTCTAAGTCATTATTATGAGATTCTAAGTCATTATTATGAGATATTAAGTCATTATTATGAGATACTAAGTCATTATTATGAGGTACTAAGTCATTATTATGAGATATTAAGTCATTATTATGAGATACTAAGTCATTATTGTGAGATACTAAGTCATTATTATGAGATACTAAGTCATTATTGTGAGATATTAAGTCATTATTATGAGATACTAAGTCATTATTATGAGATATTAAGTCATTATTATGAGATACTAAGTCATTATTATGAGATATTAAGTCATTATTATGAGATACTAAGTCATTATTATGAGATACTAAGTCATTATTATGAGATACTAAGTCATTATTATGAGATACTGAGTCATTATTATGAGATACTAAGTCATTATTATGAGATACTGAGTCATTATTATGAGATACTAAGTCATTATTATGAGATACTAAGTCATTATTATGAGATACTAAGTCATTATTATGAGATATTAAGTCATTATTATGAGATACTAAGTCATTATTGTGAGATACTAAGTCATTATTATGAGATATTAAGTCATTATTATGAGATATTAAGTCATTATTATGAGATACTAAGTCATTATTATGAGATATTAAGTCATTATTATGAGATACTAAGTCATTATTATGAGATACTAAGTCATTATTATGAGATACTAAGTCATTATTATGAGATATTAAGTCATTATTATGAGATATTAAGTCATTATTATGAGATTCTAAGTCATTATTATGAGATATTAAGTCATTATTATGAGATATTAAGTCATTATTATGAGATATTAAGTCATTATTATGAGATACTAAGTCATTATTATGAGATTCTAAGTCATTATTATGAGATATTAAGTCATTATTATGAGATATTAAGTCATTATTATGAGATATTAAGTCATTATTATGAGATACTAAGTCATTATTATGAGATTATAAGTCATTATTATGAGATACTAAGTCATTATTATGAGATATTAAGTCATTATTATGAGATACTAAGTCATTATTATGAGATTCTAAGTCATTATTATGAGATATTAAGTCATTATTATGAGATTCTAAGTCATTGTTATGAGATATTAAGTCATTATTATGAGATAATAAGTCATTATTATGAGATACTAAGTCATTATTATGAGATACTAAGTCATTGTTATGAGATATTAAGTCATTATTATGAGATAATAAGTCATTATTATGAGATACTAAGTCATTATTATGAGATATTAAGTCATTATTATGAGATTCTAAGTCATTGTTATGAGATTCTAAGTCATTATTATGAGATATTAAGTCATTATTATGAGATACTAAGTCATTATTATGAGATAATAAGTCATTATTATGAGATATTAAGTCATTATTATGAGATAATAAGTCATTATTATGAGATACTAAGTCATTATTATGAGATATTAAGTCATTATTATGAGATTCTAAGTCATTGTTATGAGATTCTAAGTCATTATTATGAGATATTAAGTCATTATTATGAGATACTAAGTCATTATTATGAGATTCTAAGTCATTGTTATGAGATATTAAGTCATTATTATGAGATAATAAGTCATTATTATGAGATACTAAGTCATTATTATGAGATACTAAGTCATTATTATGAGATGTTAAGTCATTATTATGAGATATTAAGTCATTATTATGAGATGTTAAGCCATTATTATGAGATACTAAGTCATTATTATGAGATACTGTCATTATTATGAGATTATAAGTCATTATTATGAGATACTAAGTCATTATTATGAGATATTAAGTCATTATTATGAGATACTAAGTCATTATTATGAGATTCTAAGTCATTATTATGAGATATTAAGTCATTATTATGAGATTCTAAGTCATTGTTATGAGATATTAAGTCATTATTATGAGATAATAAGTCATTATTATGAGATACTAAGTCATTATTATGAGATACTAAGTCATTATTATGAGATTCTAAGTCATTATTATGAGATATTAAGTCATTATTATGAGATTCTAAGTCATTGTTATGAGATATTAAGTCATTATTATGAGATAATAAGTCATTATTATGAGATACTAAGTCATTATTATGAGATACTAAGTCATTGTTATGAGATATTAAGTCATTATTATGAGATAATAAGTCATTATTATGAGATACTAAGTCATTATTATGAGATATTAAGTCATTATTATGAGATTCTAAGTCATTGTTATGAGATTCTAAGTCATTATTATGAGATATTAAGTCATTATTATGAGATACTAAGTCATTATTATGAGATAATAAGTCATTATTATGAGATATTAAGTCATTATTATGAGATAATAAGTCATTATTATGAGATACTAAGTCATTATTATGAGATATTAAGTCATTATTATGAGATTCTAAGTCATTGTTATGAGATTCTAAGTCATTATTATGAGATATTAAGTCATTATTATGAGATACTAAGTCATTATTATGAGATTCTAAGTCATTGTTATGAGATATTAAGTCATTATTATGAGATATTAAGTCATTATTATGAGATACTAAGTCATTATTATGAGATACTAAGTCATTATTATGAGATATTAAGCCATTATTATGAGATATTAAGTCATTATTATGAGATACTAAGTCATTATTATGAGATATTAAGTCATTATTATGAGATACTAAGTCATTATTATGAGATACTAAGTCATTATTATGAGATATTAAGCCATTATTATGAGATATTAAGTCATTATTATGAGATGTTAAGTCATTATTATGAGATGTTAAGCCATTATTATGAGATATTAAGTCATTATTATGAGATACTAAGTCATTATTATGAGATACTAAGTCATTATTATGAGATTCTAAGTCATTATTATGAGATATTAAGTCATTATTATGAGATTCTAAGTCATTATTATGAGATTCTAAGTCATTATTATGAGATATTAAGTCATTATTATGAGATACTAAGTCATTATTGTGAGATACTAAGTCATTATTATGAGATATTAAGCCATTATTATGAGATATTAAGTCATTATTATGAGATACTAAGTCATTATTATGAGATATTAAGCCATTATTATGAGATATTAAGTCATTATTATGAGATACTAAGTCATTATTATGAGATACTAAGTCATTATTATGAGATATTAAGCCATTATTATGAGATATTAAGTCATTATTATGAGATACTAAGTCATTATTATGAGATATTAAGTCATTATTATGAGATACTAAGTCATTATTATGAGATACTAAGTCATTATTATGAGATATTAAGCCATTATTATGAGATATTAAGTCATTATTATGAGATGTTAAGTCATTATTATGAGATGTTAAGCCATTATTATGAGATATTAAGTCATTATTATGAGATACTAAGTCATTATTATGAGATACTAAGTCATTATTATGAGATTCTAAGTCATTATTATGAGATATTAAGTCATTATTATGAGATACTAAGTCATTATTATGAGATAGTAAGTCATTATTATGAGATACTAAGTCATTATTATGAGATACTAAGTCATTATTATGAGATTCTAAGTCATTATTATGAGATATTAAGTCATTATTATGAGATATTAAGTCATTATTATGAGATACTAAGTCATTATTATGAGATATTAAGTCATTATTATGAGATACTAAGTCATTATTATGAGATACTAAGTCATTATTATGAGATACTAAGTCATTATTATGAGATATTAAGTCATTATTATGAGATTCTAAGTCATTATTATGAGATATTAAGTCATTATTATGAGATATTAAGTCATTATTATGAGATATTAAGTCATTATTATGAGATACTAAGTCATTATTATGAGATTCTAAGTCATTATTATGAGATATTAAGTCATTATTATGAGATATTAAGTCATTATTATGAGATATTAAGTCATTATTATGAGATACTAAGTCATTATTATGAGATTATAAGTCATTATTATGAGATACTAAGTCATTATTATGAGATACTAAGTCATTATTATGAGATTCTAAGTCATTATTATGAGATATTAAGTCATTATTATGAGATTCTAAGTCATTGTTATGAGATATTAAGTCATTATTATGAGATAATAAGTCATTATTATGAGATACTAAGTCATTATTATGAGATACTAAGTCATTATTATGAGATTCTAAGTCATTATTATGAGATATTAAGTCATTATTATGAGATTTTAAGTCATTGTTATGAGATATTAAGTCATTATTATGAGATAATAAGTCATTATTATGAGATACTAAGTCATTATTATGAGATACTAAGTCATTGTTATGAGATATTAAGTCATTGTTATGAGATAATAAGTCATTATTATGAGATACTAAGTCATTATTATGAGATATTAAGTCATTATTATGAGATTCTAAGTCATTGTTATGAGATTCTAAGTCATTATTATGAGATATTAAGTCATTATTATGAGATACTAAGTCATTTTTATGAGATAATAAGTCATTATTATGAGATATTAAGTCATTATTATGAGATAATAAGTCATTATTATGAGATACTAAGTCATTATTATGAGATATTAAGTCATTATTATGAGATTCTAAGTCATTGTTATGAGATTCTAAGTCATTATTATGAGATATTAAGTCATTATTATGAGATACTAAGTCATTATTATGAGATTCTAAGTCATTGTTATGAGATATTAAGTCATTATTATGAGATAATAAGTCATTATTATGAGATACTAAGTCATTATTATGAGATACTAAGTCATTATTATGAGATACTAAGTCATTATTATGAGATGTTAAGTCATTATTATGAGATATTAAGTCATTATTATGAGATGTTAAGCCATTATTATGAGATACTAAGTCATTATTATGAGATACTGTCATTATTATGAGATTATAAGTCATTATTATGAGATACTAAGTCATTATTATGAGATATTAAGTCATTATTATGAGATACTAAGTCATTATTATGAGATTCTAAGTCATTATTATGAGATATTAAGTCATTATTATGAGATTCTAAGTCATTGTTATGAGATATTAAGTCATTATTATGAGATAATAAGTCATTATTATGAGATACTAAGTCATTATTATGAGATACTAAGTCATTATTATGAGATTCTAAGTCATTATTATGAGATATTAAGTCATTATTATGAGATTCTAAGTCATTGTTATGAGATATTAAGTCATTATTATGAGATAATAAGTCATTATTATGAGATACTAAGTCATTATTATGAGATACTAAGTCATTGTTATGAGATATTAAGTCATTATTATGAGATAATAAGTCATTATTATGAGATACTAAGTCATTATTATGAGATATTAAGTCATTATTATGAGATTCTAAGTCATTGTTATGAGATTCTAAGTCATTATTATGAGATATTAAGTCATTATTATGAGATACTAAGTCATTATTATGAGATAATAAGTCATTATTATGAGATATTAAGTCATTATTATGAGATAATAAGTCATTATTATGAGATACTAAGTCATTATTATGAGATATTAAGTCATTATTATGAGATTCTAAGTCATTGTTATGAGATTCTAAGTCATTATTATGAGATATTAAGTCATTATTATGAGATACTAAGTCATTATTATGAGATTCTAAGTCATTGTTATGAGATATTAAGTCATTATTATGAGATATTAAGTCATTATTATGAGATACTAAGTCATTATTATGAGATACTAAGTCATTATTATGAGATATTAAGCCATTATTATGAGATATTAAGTCATTATTATGAGATACTAAGTCATTATTATGAGATATTAAGTCATTATTATGAGATACTAAGTCATTATTATGAGATACTAAGTCATTATTATGAGATATTAAGCCATTATTATGAGATATTAAGTCATTATTATGAGATGTTAAGTCATTATTATGAGATGTTAAGCCATTATTATGAGATATTAAGTCATTATTATGAGATACTAAGTCATTATTATGAGATACTAAGTCATTATTATGAGATTCTAAGTCATTATTATGAGATATTAAGTCATTATTATGAGATTCTAAGTCATTATTATGAGATTCTAAGTCATTATTATGAGATATTAAGTCATTATTATGAGATACTAAGTCATTATTGTGAGATATTAAGTCATTATTATGAGATAATAAGTCATTATTATGAGATACTAAGTCATTATTATGAGATACTAAGTCATTATTATGAGATTCTAAGTCATTATTATGAGATATTAAGTCATTATTATGAGATTTTAAGTCATTGTTATGAGATATTAAGTCATTATTATGAGATAATAAGTCATTATTATGAGATACTAAGTCATTATTATGAGATACTAAGTCATTGTTATGAGATATTAAGTCATTATTATGAGATAATAAGTCATTATTATGAGATACTAAGTCATTATTATGAGATATTAAGTCATTATTATGAGATTCTAAGTCATTGTTATGAGATTCTAAGTCATTATTATGAGATATTAAGTCATTATTATGAGATACTAAGTCATTATTATGAGATAATAAGTCATTATTATGAGATATTAAGTCATTATTATGAGATAATAAGTCATTATTATGAGATACTAAGTCATTATTATGAGATATTAAGTCATTATTATGAGATTCTAAGTCATTGTTATGAGATTCTAAGTCATTATTATGAGCTATTAAGTCATTATTATGAGATACTAAGTCATTATTATGAGATTCTAAGTCATTGTTATGAGATATTAAGTCATTATTATGAGATAATAAGTCATTATTATGAGATACTAAGTCATTATTATGAGATACTAAGTCATTATTATGAGATGTTAAGTCATTATTATGAGATATTAAGTCATTATTATGAGATGTTAAGCCATTATTATGAGATACTAAGTCATTATTATGAGATACTGTCATTATTATGAGATTATAAGTCATTATTATGAGATACTAAGTCATTATTATGAGATATTAAGTCATTATTATGAGATACTAAGTCATTATTATGAGATTCTAAGTCATTATTATGAGATATTAAGTCATTATTATGAGATTCTAAGTCATTGTTATGAGATATTAAGTCATTATTATGAGATAATAAGTCATTATTATGAGATACTAAGTCATTATTATGAGATACTAAGTCATTATTATGAGATTCTAAGTCATTATTATGAGATATTAAGTCATTATTATGAGATTCTAAGTCATTGTTATGAGATATTAAGTCATTATTATGAGATAATAAGTCATTATTATGAGATACTAAGTCATTATTATGAGATACTAAGTCATTGTTATGAGATATTAAGTCATTATTATGAGATAATAAGTCATTATTATGAGATACTAAGTCATTATTATGAGATATTAAGTCATTATTATGAGATTCTAAGTCATTGTTATGAGATTCTAAGTCATTATTATGAGATATTAAGTCATTATTATGAGATACTAAGTCATTATTATGAGATAATAAGTCATTATTATGAGATATTAAGTCATTATTATGAGATAATAAGTCATTATTATGAGATACTAAGTCATTATTATGAGATATTAAGTCATTATTATGAGATTCTAAGTCATTGTTATGAGATTCTAAGTCATTATTATGAGATATTAAGTCATTATTATGAGATACTAAGTCATTATTATGAGATTCTAAGTCATTGTTATGAGATATTAAGTCATTATTATGAGATATTAAGTCATTATTATGAGATACTAAGTCATTATTATGAGATACTAAGTCATTATTATGAGATATTAAGCCATTATTATGAGATATTAAGTCATTATTATGAGATACTAAGTCATTATTATGAGATATTAAGTCATTATTATGAGATACTAAGTCATTATTATGAGATACTAAGTCATTATTATGAGATTCTAAGTCATTATTATGAGATATTAAGTCATTATTATGAGATTCTAAGTCATTATTATGAGATTCTAAGTCATTATTATGAGATATTAAGTCATTATTATGAGATACTAAGTCATTATTGTGAGATACTAAGTCATTATTATGAGATATTAAGCCATTATTATGAGATATTAAGTCATTATTATGAGATACTAAGTCATTATTATGAGATATTAAGCCATTATTATGAGATATTAAGTCATTATTATGAGATACTAAGTCATTATTATGAGATACTAAGTCATTATTATGAGATATTAAGCCATTATTATGAGATATTAAGTCATTATTATGAGATACTAAGTCATTATTATGAGATATTAAGTCATTATTATGAGATACTAAGTCATTATTATGAGATATTAAGCCATTATTATGAGATGTTAAGCCATTATTATGAGATATTAAGTCATTATTATGAGATACTAAGTCATTATTATGAGATACTAAGTCATTATTATGAGATTCTAAGTCATTATTATGAGATATTAAGTCATTATTATGAGATACTAAGTCATTATTATGAGATAGTAAGTCATTATTATGAGATACTAAGTCATTATTATGAGATACTAAGTCATTATTATGAGATTCTAAGTCATTATTATGAGATATTAAGTCATTATTATGAGATACTAAGTCATTATTATGAGATAGTAAGTCATTATTATGAGATACTAAGTCATTATTATGAGATATTAAGTCATTATTATGAGATTCTAAGTCATTATTATGAGATATTAAGTCATTATTATGAGATATTAAGTCATTATTATGAGATATTAAGTCATTATTATGAGATACTAAGTCATTATTATGAGATACTAAGTCATTATTATGAGATTCTAAGTCATTATTATGAGATATTAAGTCATTATTATGAGATACTAAGTCATTATTATGAGATGATAAGTCATTATTATGAGATTCTAAGTCATTATTATGAGATATTAAGTCATTATTATGAGATACTAAGTCATTATTATGAGATAGTAAGTCATTATTATGAGATACTAAGTCATTATTATGAGATATTAAGTCATTATTATGAGATGTTAAGTCATTATTATGAGATATTAAGCCATTATTATGAGATATTAAGTCATTATTATGAGATACTAAGTCATTATTATGAGATACTAAGTCATTATTATGAGATTCTAAGTCATTATTATGAGATATTAAGTCATTATTATGAGATACTAAGTCATTATTATGAGATAGTAAGTCATTATTATGAGATACTAAGTCATTATTATGAGATATTAAGTCATTATTATGAGATTCTAAGTCATTATTATGAGATATTAAGTCATTATTATGAGATATTAAGTCATTATTATGAGATATTAAGTCATTATTATGAGATACTAAGTCATTATTATGAGATACTAAGTCATTATTATGAGATACTAAGTCATTATTATGAGATTCTAAGTCATTATTATGAGATGATAAGTCATTATTATGAGATTCTAAGTCATTATTATGAGATATTAAGTCATTATTATGAGATATTAAGTCATTATTATGAGATACTAAGTCATTATTATGAGATTCTAAGTCATTATTATGAGATTCTAAGTCATTATTATGAGATATTAAGTCATTATTATGAGATACTAAGTCATTATTATGAGGTACTAAGTCATTATTATGAGATATTAAGTCATTATTATGAGATACTAAGTCATTATTGTGAGATACTAAGTCATTATTATGAGATACTAAGTCATTATTATGAGATATTAAGTCATTATTATGAGATACTAAGTCATTATTGAGATATTAAGTCATTATTATGAGATACTAAGTCATTATTATGAGATATTAAGTCATTATTATGAGATACTAAGTCATTATTATGAGATACTAAGTCATTATTATGAGATACTAAGTCATTATTATGAGATACTAAGTCATTATTATGAGATACTAAGTCATTATTATGAGATATTAAGTCATTATTATGAGATACTAAGTCATTATTGTGAGATACTAAGTCATTATTATGAGATATTAAGTCATTATTATGAGATATTAAGTCATTATTATGAGATACTAAGTCATTATTATGAGATATTAAGTCATTATTATGAGATATTAAGTCATTATTATGAGATTCTAAGTCATTATTATGAGATATTAAGTCATTATTATGAGATATTAAGTCATTATTATGAGATACTAAGTCATTATTATGAGATACTAAGTCATTATTATGAGATATTAAGTCATTATTATGAGATATTAAGTCATTATTATGAGATTCTAAGTCATTATTATGAGATATTAAGTCATTATTATGAGATATTAAGTCATTATTATGAGATATTATGTCATTATTATGAGATACTAAGTCATTATTATGAGATTCTAAGTCATTATTATGAGATATTAAGTCATTATTATGAGATATTAAGTCATTATTATGAGATATTAAGTCATTATTATGAGATACTAAGTCATTATTATGAGATTATAAGTCATTATTATGAGATACTAAGTCATTATTATGAGATATTAAGTCATTATTATGAGATACTAAGTCATTATTATGAGATTCTAAGTCATTATTATGAGATATTAAGTCATTATTATGAGATTCTAAGTCATTGTTATGAGATATTAAGTCATTATTATGAGATAAGTCATTATTATGAGATACTAAGTCATTATTATGAGATACTAAGTCATTATTATGAGATTCTAAGTCATTATTATGAGATATTAAGTCATTATTATGAGATTCTAAGTCATTGTTATGAGATATTAAGTCATTATTATGAGATAATAAGTCATTATGAGATACTAAGTCATTATTATGAGATATTAAGTCATTATTATGAGATAATAAGTCATTATTATGAGATACTAAGTCATTATTATGAGATATTAAGTCATTATTATGAGATTCTAAGTCATTGTTATGAGATTCTAAGTCATTATTATGAGATATTAAGTCATTATTATGAGATACTAAGTCATTATTATGAGATATTAAGTCATTATTATGAGATAATAAGTCATTATTATGAGATATTAAGTCATTATTATGAGATTCTAAGTCATTGTTATGAGATTCTAAGTCATTATTATGAGATATTAAGTCATTAATATGAGATACTAAGTCATTATTATGAGATACTAAGTCATTATTATGAGATGTTAAGTCATTATTATGAGATGTTAAGCCATTATTATGAGAAAGTTTCTCATTATTATGACTTACAGATTTTTTTTCTCAACAGTGGGATGAAACGGGCTTCCATAGTTTGTTGATGAACAATGTTCATTTCAATAATAATAACTTCACTGTAAGCCATCAACGCAAAATGAAACTTTGGAAAAGAAAGTCATGTTTATTCAGATTCTCAAGGCATCAGTTTCTTAGAGAAAAATAATGACATCATTAATCAAACTGCGTTCATTCAATTAAAGTCAACAAACAAATGCTGCACATCAGTGTTAATTTGGTTTTTCGAAGCTCCACGTCTCCGGTGGAAACACGACGAGCGATTCAAAGCGGACCGTCTGCGATTAGAGTTTAGTGGTGTCGTTACAGTCGTCGGCGAACAGATTGCACGTCCTGAATGGAGAGCTTTACATTCCGAAATAAAAAGATCCACATCAAAATGAAGTTTGAACGACACTCAGCAAGCTATTGCACACACACACACACACACACATCAAAACGATCACTCAATTTAAACATTTAAAATCAGCTTTTTTTGTGCCCGTCCATGTCATAATCAGAAAAAAACATCTGGAATTATAAAAAAAAAAAAAAAAAAAGACAAAAAGAATATGCACAACTTTCCAGGAGACCAGAGCAGTCCAGTCCAGCCCAGCTAAAACCAGTGCGGCACAATCCTGTCAGGTTAGAATAAATTACTCTTCAACTGAAGTGTGTTTCTGTGCTGAAGGGGAATGAACGGATGGTTTTGTTCAGTAGGTCGTCGTGGGCGTTTCACGGGCGGAGCTAAACAAAAGCTCCGCCTTCGAGCTGATGAAGTACGTCACCAATAGAGACAGCAGCAGCACAGCCACGCCCACTCCCAGCGTCAACATCTAGCAGAAACAAACACACACGTGATAAACACACACCCAGATCACGAGTCGAGCGGATCAATATGACCGTGACGTGATGCTCACCTCCAGCTCTCGGCTGGCCACCAGGAAGATGCGCGCTCGGATGCTCTTCCAGCGAGACTCGGTCCACGTGGAATAATCTCGGGAGCCGTACTCCAGCAGCTCGAAGGCGGGCGAGACGGCTTTGGACAGACGCACACACGCCTTGACGCACACCGGCGCTTCGCTGCTGTTGAGCGCGGACGGACCCGACACCCAGAAATACGCGTAAAGCTGAGAACGGATACAGACGCAGAACATGAGAGCTGGGCATTCTGGGAATAAATGACTTTTCAGTTTTAATTTGTCAACCTCCTTCACTGGAAAAAATGATTTTCTTATTCTGCACAAATTTCTAAACATTCTTAAATCAAGATGCACTTAATGACTGGAGATATTAAATCAAAACAGTGCTTGAAACAAACATCGGCCAACGGAGCCTGAAAAATAACGTTAATTCAAAGGGAAAACAAGATGTTTCTGATTTTTCTCATTTTAAACACAAACTCGTATTTTGATCAGGTTTTTTTTTTTTTTTTTTTTTTTTTTAGAAAAGAACTATAATTATTTAAATGACAATAATTGATTTTTTTAAGGAAACAATTTTATACTTATTTAGATGACAATAATGAACCATTTTTAAAATGTTAAAACAATTATTTTTAAAATTATTAAATAATTATTGAACGATAATTATTTAGATGACAATAATTGACCATTTTGAAGTTAACACACAAATATATATATATATATATATATATATATAAAATTTAATATATATATATAAAATATATTAAAGATAATTTTCTCATTATTTAATATACATATATAAATATATATATAATATATTAAAGATAATTTTATCATTATTTAAATGACAATAATTGACCATTTTGAAGTTCCTAACATACACACACACATATATAAAATATATTAAAGATAATTTTCTCATTATTTAGGTGAGTGTTTTTGCACCATCACATGGTTGAATCACATGACGAGAGCGCAGAAGTTCTGAAGCTTACGTCTCTGCTCTCCGAGCTGATCTCGCTGGGGTTCTGGCACTGGCTCTCGGTGAGGTTGGTGACGGTTCCCGTCAGGTTAGCCATGATGTACTGGACGAAGCGCGTCACGCTGTGCACGGGGCCGTGGATGCGCGGACCCAGACCGATGTAGAACTGAGGAGGACCGGAACCTGCAGACGACAGGACACGGGTCAGACACATCCTCCGCCACGTCACCAGCGGCAGTCAAACACGACTCATCGTCATGTGACTCCTTATTCAAATATACCGCGCATCTACACGCGCTTCTGATGCTGCTTCTTTGGTTTTGCAGCTTCACTGACCGGAGGAAAACGTCTTCCACACATTTATACCAACATGAGAACAGAGTTCAAACCGAGGCCTCACTTAAAATGCTGTTGTCTCCTTTTTTCGTCACTTCAGGAGGAAGCAGAGACCGAAACCAGCTGTTGTTCTTCTGAATCACAAAACCGTACAGCAACTGAG
>CM074303.1:14018904-14043904 GCA_037194245.1 Opsariichthys bidens
GCTGCATCGCGCAGAGCGGGTACTGAGGAGCGCTGCCGTTCAGACGCAGGTTATGATCCTCATAACACTACAGAAACACATAAATGTTAGATATGACCTATTATGCCACTCTTGTTTCTACTAGACTGAATGTTGATTGTGCAGCGCCTCTCTTCCCCGTCTGTCAGGAACGCTCTGTTTACCTTCTGTCTCTATGAAGCCCCTCCTTCTGAAAAGCACACTGTGCTCTGATTGGTCGGCTGTGTTGGTGTTTTAGGAAATGCCCCGCCCCTTACCATAACCGCCACTACTAACTGACTCAACCAGGCCCCGCCCCTTTATTCTGCGCATGAATTATTTAAATGAGGAACGCACCTTACGGATGACCTGAGTCTGGTTCTCGTCTTTCAGAGCAAACACAGGGAAAGCGAAGTCTTCGTAGGACAGTCCGTTCCCGAAAGGATTCCACACGGTCACGTTACAGTTTGCAAGTTCAGGACCGTACTTCTCTGAATAAACACCTGAAACATGAGAAATTCACAGTCATACAGACATAAAAGGGTCATGGGAGATGGGAGAGGGTGTATTTTAGGTGCTGGTCACCCTTTATTTAGTTCCTCCTCATTCTAGCTTTATTTCATGTTCTTCACAAGTTCATGATAAAAACTATTAAAAGCATGTTGAATTTAATCTGATGTCGCATTCACAAAAGACAATGACACATTTCCCTTCTGTCTTGTAATATATAGTCTCGCACACACACACACGTTGCGTTTTCATGTTTTATGGGGACATTCCATAGGCGTAATGGTTTTTATACTGTACATTCTGTCCCCCCCCCCACCCCTAAACCTACCCATCACACAAAATGTTCTGCTATTTTAGATTTTTAATAAAACATTGTTTACTGTGTTTTTAAAGCTATTTGAAATATGAGGACGCATGAAATGTCCTCATAAAACATGATTACGTCGTAATACCAGTGTAATAGACATGACATTATAGACCTTTTTCTTCACTCACTCTCTCTCTCTCACACACACACACACACACATTGTGTTTTCATGGTTTATGGGGACATTCCATAGGCGTAATGGTTTTTATACTGTACAAACTGTACATTCTGTCCCCCTACACTACCTCTACCCCTAAACCTACCCATCACACAAAATGTTCTGCTATTTTACATTTTTAATAAAACATTGTTTGGTGTGTTTTTAAAGCTATTTGAAATATGATGAGGCATGAACTGTCCTCATAAAACATGATTACGTCGTAATACCAGTGTAATACACATGACATTATAGACCTTTTTCTTCACTCACACTCTCTCTCTCTCACACACACACACTCTCACACACTCTCACACACTCTCACACACTCTCACACACACACACACCTGTGTTCTGGTTGGGGCAGGTAGTGTGAGGAGAGAAGTTTTCAGCAAGGCCTGTTTTCGAGACGATCACAGCGACTCCAGCCACTCTGGACGAGTTCTTCATTCTCAACATGACTGACCTGCAGGAGAAACACATGAGATCAGACACACACACACACACACACACACACACAGACGTTTCGGCACCTGTTGAAGAAGGCCGTCTCAACGATGACCATGTAGGGTGGATGTGGTCCAGTGTTGAGGATCCAGTCCAGGTCTGACTCGCTCTCCAGCACGTGCAGGACACCCGTATCTCCCGACATCGATGCTGAGAGACAAACACCGCACGTGAGTCCGTACATCGCAGCGAGTGTGTTTCTATGGTGTTAAATCAATAATGAGCGCGGATGGACTCACACTGGCAGCCGATCTGATGTGTGGCGTTCAGCAGTCGGAACACACGGGACCGTCTTATTGAGTTCAACGTAGATCTTCTGTTCCACTGAGCTGCAGCTCACACCTACAGACACAGACACACGTGAGATACATGAGACACATGACACATGCATGACAACACGACACACACATGAGATACATGACACACAACACACAAACAACACATGTCAGACACAAGACACACACGACATACACACATGAAGCATACATGACACACACACGACACAAGACACACACACGACGCATACGACACACACAACGAATACATAACACACACGTGACACACACGTGAGATACATGACACGCAACACATACATAACACACATGACACACATGACACACAGGACACACAGGACACAACAGATATCAGACACACAACGCATACATGACACAAGACACACACGACACACACATGACACATACATGACACACGAAAAACATATATATGACACACACATTACACACGATACACACAAGACAACACATATAACACACACACACTGCTACTCTTCATCTCATCCATACACACTCCTGTTTGGACCCAATTTATTTACTTATTTATTTTTTTATTGTGTGTTTTACTTGATTATCCTGTAGACCAGATAAAACATCAAAATACAATATTTTAAAAATATATATATATATATATATATAAAACATCACAGCATAATGTTCAGACTGAACTGAACCCTTATGAATTCACAAAACATTAAAACTTTCAGGAAAAAATATAAATATAAAAACAATAATTTATGACCATAATTCTTAGGATTTTATGACAGAAAAAAAACATTTACATTGCTTACACTTAATAATATATAATAATAAATTAATTAATAAGCAGAAATTCATATCATGAAAACATGATTCAGGCCAAACGGAATCATTCTGACTTTATCAAATATACAAACTTTATTTCGATGGTATTTCGATGTTTCTCCGCTGCTTTAAACGGTATAATCCTGATACCATGGTAAATGTAGAGGTATTTCTGCTAACTTCTGTGTTAGAGCTCGTTCAGCCTCTCATTCTAATGCAGATTAACATCCATAAACTGTTGTTTTGATGTCGAATGAATGTGAATATATTAATAATCCGTATTTATACTTAAAGAGGAATTTATTTTAATTTCAGGCCTGAACGAGTGAACAATAATCATCATCTCGTGAGCGAATAAACACGCGATTAAAGCTGAAACAGTCGTATTTATACTCACGTGTGAAAATCAAAGCCGTGATCAGAAGTTTAACGCACTTTATTGATATTGAATCTTCCATCTTCCTCATTTACAGATCAGCAGTGTGAAACTCCGGCAGCTTGTTTTCTTCCGGTTCCGGATCCCTTGCTCGGCTCGTGAGGCTCAGTGCGGCCGCGGCTCCACAGCGACGCCAGCCGGCGGAAGCGCGTCATTACCGCGCGTGAAAGCGTGAGATCTGAAATCTTGTACAAATCAAACAGGTGGTTTTATCATTTGAAAAACACGAACCACTCACTTTTCATTTTTATTCAGTTCTAAGTTTATTTTTGCAATAAACACAAGCGATACTTGAGCACAATTTGAGAAAACAGACATACAATTTTAAAAAGCTTTAAAATTCTGGAAGAATCGATGGATAAGAGAGGGAGGGAGGGGTTGATGGATGATAAAGTCAGAATTATGAGATATAAACTTGCAATACTGACTTTTTTTCTTGCAATTGTGAATTTAGTGTGACTTTATATCTCATAATTCTGACTTTTCTCAATATTGTGAGTTTATATCTCATAATTCTGACTTTTCTCAATATTGTGAGTTTATATCTCATAATTCTGACTTTTCTCAATATTGTGAGTTTATATCTCATAATTCTGACTTTTCTCAATATTGTGAGTTTATATCTCATAATTTGACTTTTCTCAATATTGTGAGTTTATATCTCATAATTCTGACTTTAGAACTCACAATTGCAACTTTATATCACACAATTCTGAGGGAAAAAGTCAGAATTGTGAGATAAAAACTCACAATGACCTTTTTTGTGTTTGTTTCACACTTATTAGTATTCCAAAGTATTCTAAAGTATTTAGATGAAGTGACTAAAGTTGAGTAATGTAACGAAATACGTTACAAATGACTTTTTAAAGCATGTATTTTGTAATCTGTAGTGAAATACATTTTAAAAGTGACCCACCCAGCCCTGGTGGCGTGAGAGCGCTTGGCTTGTCAGACAAAGCAACTGTAAGTTGGGGTGTTTTGTCCCACGTCTAGGCCGCCTCACGGTCACCCAGCCCTGCTGCACAGGCTCTACAGCCGGAACCACACAATGTAAGTTCGCATCCAAAACAGAATTGTGTCTCTAATTCTGAAATCCTCACCCTCAGCCTCACTATTTCCCTGCATTTAAGACATGTGAATCCCTCGTCTTTGACAGAGAAAGCTATACTAAAAATAACAGGAGATGACACGACTCGACGGGTTTGTCGACTGATTACTAGAACGTAGAAAATTCAAAATGTTTATGCTGTTTTATATCTATGAATTGTTGTTTGCATTTGTGATTGAATTTATTTGATGAATATGTATTTAATTGGTTTTTGTACATATGAAGTAGGTTTCATGGGAATTATTAATGAGAATGAAATTCTGGCTGTACACCTTCAAATGATTCAGGAAATCCAAAACCATTTTAACAAAACTGTGTTTTATCATTTGACAGACATGGACCACTCACTTTTCATTTTTATAAAGTCACATGGAGCTTTTTATTCAGTTGTAATTTTATTTTTGCAATAAACGCAAGCAACGCCAGCCTTTGGGCACAATTTGAGTAAACAAACATCATTAAAAACAGCTTTATAGTCCACTGTCTGCACTGTAAAATGTCGCTGTAGATTCAGCAGCACATTACTGTAAAAACCAACAGTACAATACTGCATTTTATAATACAGTACAATACTGTAATTTGCATTGCATTCTGGGTAATTATGTTTGAGAGGGAACATTTTCAGGACATTTTAGTGTTGCTGTAATCTAGCTGTAACTCGGCTGTGATTTGCCATGTAATAATACAGCACTGCTGTAAACAGCGCCCCCTACTGACGTCAGAGCGCAACTGCAGCAGCTCACTCACGGATATCTGGACGTTTGGTAAGTTCATTTTAAATTTTATAATTAGGTTTTAGTATTTTACACTATAGTGTTCGTAGCTTTTAGTGTGAAATGACAGTGGAAGTTAACTTAGGCGTTATTCACTGTTTCCCGCTTGTCCCGACATTTTCAATCTCAATCAAAACTCGGTGAATTACTCGTTTATTTCGACCAAACCAGACCTGGTGATTGTTAAAACGGTGAAACGATTCATTCAAGATGGTTTGTGTGAGTTTTATTTTGTTTCTGTCGAGTTTGAATGTATCTTTTACGATGGTCTGCGAAGTAAATTTACTGCGTTTGCTAATGGAGTCTGGTAACGTTAGGTTTGAAGGATCATATGATAACAAAAATGTCTATCTAAATTAAATTACAGTACGTTATATGAAAATACAGTAACTTGCTGGCAACCGTGCTGCCAGTAAAATACAGGAAAATTGTTAACAGTGCACACATACACATTTATTCCCCTAAACAGTTCATTTCCATGAATAAATCATATTTTCCATTAATGTTTATAGAATTTGAAGTCAAAATTCATCACAAACAAGCTTAACTTATGAATTTAGGGATGTAAGTGGTTAAGAACCTGGAAAAAAAAAAAACATTTGATTTTTAAAAACTTATTTCAACTTAATTTCTGAACTCCTCCTAGTTGTCAATCATAAACGGATCACAGAATGCGGCAGGCTGTCAGTTTTGATGCACATTTTGCGCCAACTTCAGCGAGAGTCCCAAAAAAACCGAGCAGGCCAGCCAAATACTCGGCAGGCGATCCGGCATTCACAGCTGGAGCTTCAGGGAACAGATACTGTAAGAGTGCAGGTGCATACATCTCCGAGCTTCAGCAGAAACTTGAACAGCATAATCAGATATTTCATTTTGTCACCTGAGAAAATATCATGATTCTTCCCGTCTTCCCTCAGTTTCTTCTGCTCCTCTTCTTTCTTCCAGCTTTCCAAGAGTTTCTTTTCTTTCTCTTCGCTTTGCATTCTCTCCTTCTCCTCTTTGTACAAATGTCTTCTCAGGTTATTCTTCTCTGTGCGCACAGAGATGCTCTGAACCAATTCAGTTTTGCTGAGATCAGTCGGACATTCTTCTTTTCCTTCTCTATCGCATCAATCCTTCTTTGTATACGTTTCCTTTTTCTGTCTGTTTCTTCACTCTCTTCATTCATGCGTGCAATAAACGAACGCCATCGATGATCAGCCAGTTTCTTCACCTCTTTCTTGATTTTCTTCATTCTTTCTGCCCGTTTCTCTTCTATTATGTTCTGGGCTTTCACCATTGCTTCAGTCATTTCATTGGTGAAGTGACGGTTGTCATTCATGGCCAGAAGCTGATCCACTTCCTGCAGGAGTCGAGTCACCTGATCCCGTTTCGTAGGTTTGGTGTTGTCAAAAGCCACGAAACGCCTCCCGAATCTCTCCACGAGCTCCTGCACTTTCCGGTTTTGTTTGGAAAGAAACCCTTCCACGGATTCTCCTCGGAGTCGATCCGCGTGGGAGAATATGAGGATGGTGTGATGAGTGATGTCCTCGTGGAACATCTCCAGAATCATTTCTATGGTGCGCTGCTGCTCCTCTATTAATTGAATTGGTATGACGAGGAGAAACGCATGAGGACCCGGAGAACACAGAGCCAGGCAACGAATTACTTCTTCTTGTAATTCTTCATCAGTTAAATTTGTGTCCAAAAAATCAGGCGTTTCCACAAGAACCAGCTCTCGCTCCTCCACCGTTGCACATTCTCTTCTGCACACACTCATGCTCAATCCGTCATCAAAGCGGCTGTTTCCCAGGATGGTGTTTCGTGTCGCACTTTTCCCCGCTCCTGTTTTCCCCAGCAGAACCAGGCGGAGTTCATTCGGTGCTGGATTTACTCCGAACTGATCGCTGCCAAATGAACCGCTAGAACTTGTGCTTCCATTATTACTATCATTACTCTCATTTGAGTTTTTGTTGGACCTTTTCCTCTTGCGACTCTGACTATTATGTGTACCTGAGGAAAAAGAGATCCTACAATTTAATTCAATTCTAGGTATTGTTTTTTTCTTTCTTTCATTCAATTTTTTAGTATCTTAGTCCTGCGTAGGACATTGTGTACAGTAAATAATAAAATCAAATCCTGAATGATTAGAAAAACATAATAATGTAAGAATAATGTAAGGCATCTGTTCAAAAAGTGTAGTCATCTAATGAATAAATGATATTTAAATGATTAAATGATCTTTAATTACCTTTAGTTGACATGTTTTCTTCAGCTTCTCTGTGCATATGGATGAAACCTGATTAATATTGTTGGACTGTTTTGTGATGGGCAGGAAACAAAACTGGGTGTGTATCCTCAGAAAACAGGTTACCTGTGTGCACTGAAAAAAATAACTTGTTGGATTTATTTCACATTTATTTCCTTGTGACAATTTTCGCTACATTAAGTAAATTTGACAAAGCTCATTTTTACTCAAATAATAGTGTATGCATAATGCATAATGTAATATGCAATAAAACCATGCTTTTAAAATATATTCTTGACTTAGAAACATCTAAGCAAAGTATACAATACATATTGTGTAGACACAAGTGATGCAACGCAATGACGGTAACATTCGGCTGATCATTTTTGAGTGTGAATGTGTTATTTATAGTTGAAAATGAACTCCAGATGTCATAAAATCCCAAGTTACTAAACCGAATAACAACAGCAATGATAAAATACAGCAAAAAACAACAACCTTTTTAATTATTTATGTCCCAGTGCATGATAGGAACACCAGTTTCAGAAAAGCTGAGTAGGTTTTACTTCATTTTAGATGGTTGATATTTAGGCTTGAATTAAGTAGTAATACAGAATTTACTTTGTTTTTCATTTCTTGCTTGAACTAAATTTTCATGAAGAAATTACACTTTTCATTGGTATTTACGTCACGACAGAATCATTTTTATCAGTGTAAGTTTAAGGATTATCAAACAAATAACCTTTTCAATTCTAAAAAGGGAGTTCACTTTCAAGGAAAGAAGCCACTTCCTCTCTATCCAAAACCTGTTCCGGAGCATTTTATGCTCCAGGGTTAGATTACTACAGGTACACACCTCTCAGCCTCAGAGGTCTCATATGTGCGTGACAGTTCGGGTTATGCATAATAGTATACGTTAAAGTTACATAATTTACATTGATAAAGCATTATTATGGCATCAACCAATGTTTATTTTATTTCATCATTTTCTCATCTCACATATTGTTGATCTACGGAGCCCCTAAAGGGACGTGGTGGTGGGGAAAAAAATGGGATGGGAGGAATTTTTTTAAAGAAATCTTTTGCGTTCGCACGCAAAGATGTTATTGTTCCCTAGCAAAACCTGTTGTGAGCTCGGACAAAACCTTCCTGTTTAATGTCCCTCTGGCTGGCAGTCGTGTTTATTAAGTCAGCTCGAGCATTAACACACACAAATGATGCGCGACACATTTAGAGTTTGAACTTGTTTGACTCAAATATAAAGAAATGCGGTCAGTGCTTAAGGAGTTCAGTAAAGTTCGAGCTTCCCGGATCAATAACTCGTGAATTAAACGTTGTTAAAACACAAATGCAGATATTTCCAATTAAAGTAACATAGACAACGAGCTACAACAACCCAATTTTCCTCAAATGGGCTTTACAATATATACATTTGTCTCTACAAGCCGGCGGTGAGACAAGGGACCGTCTGAAAAGTGCAAACCCCAAAACCCTTTTTCTCATTTTATATTATGAAAAACGCTCAATAACTTCACTGTAACACGTCACTGCTCTCCTGGGGCTCCGTATAGTAGAACACTTAGTTTGATAAAATATATATATATATATATATATATATATATATATATATATATATAACTTTTATGATTATTATGAAACAAAATCAATAACTTCACTGTTAATAGTAAAACATCTAATAACTTGTAATGCCATCAAATTCAGTCAGCAATTATCATGCTGGTCCATGCTGCTTGTAAGTATGTAAACTGCATAACATCAAACTAACATGCCAAGTGTTGTAGTGTAACCAGCAGGAGAGCAGAGATGTTTTCACTGACTACAGTGTGTAACATTGAAGTTATTAATGACTATTTTTGTAGAAATGCTTTTCTGATTTTGCACTTTTCAGACGGTCCCTTCGAACTTCTCTCACTGCCGCCTGCTAATAGAGACCAGTTTATATATTATAAAGCTTGTTTGAGGAAAATTCAAACTCTAAATGAGCCGCGCATCATTTGTGTGTATTAATGCTCGAGCTGACTTAATAAACACGACTGCCAGCCGGAGGGACATTAAACAGGAAGGTTTTGTCCGAGCTCACAACAGGTTTTGCAAGGGAACAATAAAAGTTTTGCGTGGGAACGCAAAAGATTTCTTTAAAAAAAATTCCTCCCATCCCATTTTTTTTTCCACCACCACGTCCCTTTAGGGGCTCCGTATTGACCTACAGCTAAAAAATTCGTTTTTTTTTTTTTGCTTCTGAACATTTTCTGTGTAATATAAAATATATATCTCACTAGTCTTCTCTAGTGTGCCAAATATCCGATATCTGAAACAAACAAGAACAAATGTGGGCGGGGCGTGATTGTGTCTGCTGGGAGTTGATTGGAGGTTGGTGGTTTGCTATTGGTGGATCTCGCGTGAGTGACAGGTGGCCCCGCCCTCGTCATCAGAGAAGAGATTCTGATTCAAGATTATGAGGAGCATGAATTTAAAACAATAATGATGTGGAACAAAGAAGGGTCGTAGCAGACTTTGAGCAATGCAGAACCAACTGGGGCACAGGAGTCTTCAAGCTGGGCCGAACCATCGAGGCACAGGAAACTTTGAGCTGGAAGGAACCAGTGGGGCCCAGGAGACTTCGGAGTGACGGCTGGCTGGGCTCTGGGTCTGGAGTGGGGCTGGTGAAGTCCTAAACCGGGCCGATAGTGAAAGCCGAACCATTATTCACCAGCACACACTCCACCAAAGCGCCGTACCTTGGACTGCTTGCTGAGGCTGGTGATGTAAAAAAATGCAGATAGTGAGTGAAGCAAGAAGCAGAGCAGAGCAGTTGGACAGCAGGTAGGTCCAGTTGTGATGGGGGGAATATAGCCGTTTTAGCATTAAATACTCCTTCCCGTACTAGTCATAAGTCAGTTTTGACTAGTCATAATTGCATTTCCAGATATCTCTTCTGCAATTTTGACTCGTCGTAATTGCAATTGAGATATCTACAATGTTAATTTGACCAGTCGTAATATACATCACAGATATCTACAGTGCTTCTATGACTGGTCAAATTCTTCCATTGACTTCAATTGGAAAATATTGTCAGGTATCTACAAATGAGTTTTGACTAGCAGAAACTGTAATTAAAGATATCTCCAATTTGATTATGACTAGACAAAACTGAGTTAGAGATATCTTCAATTGAATTGCCACTAGTGCAAATCATAATTAGAGATATCTCTAACTAAGTTTTGTCTAGTCATAATCAAATTGGAGATATCTTTAATTCATTGTTTTTTTTTTTAAGATATCCAAAAATAAATATGTAGATATCTTTAAATAATTTATTACTAGTCAAATTACAGTTGTAGAGATCTTGAACTGGATTTTTGACTATAGGCGACACTTCATTAGAGATATCTTGAATTGGAATTTGTCCGAGTCAAAACTCATTTAAAGATATCTTCAACTTAATTACAGATATCTCAGTCTGTTTTTTGACTAGGAGGATGTTTCTTTGGAGATATCTGCATTCCGCTTTGTGACTAGGAAGAATGTCAGAGTAGATATCTTGAATGAACCTTCTGACTAGTCGAAATTATTTTATAGATATCGTAATTGTGTTCTCAAACCACCTGACAATATTTTCCAATTGAAGTCAATGGAAGAATTTGACCAGTCATAGAAGCACTGTAGATATCTGTGATGTATATTACGACTGGTCAAATTAACATTGTAGATATCTCAATTGCAATTACGACGAGTCAAAATTGCAGAAGAGATTTCTGGAAATGGAATTATGACTAGTCAAAACTGATTCATGACCAGTACGGGAAGGAGTGTTTAATGCTAAAACGGCTTGCCATACCATCAGAGTCGACTCCGGTTTGCCCTTTAATAATGTCCTCAAAACGTCATGCAGACTTTTTTCCTGAAATGTTTTAATTGGATGTTCATCTAATGTTTTTTTTAAACTCTCAGAAGGTCCAGAGAACTTTGAAAAGTGACGTTCCCTAAGGGAACGATAAGGTGCAAAGTATTTAACCTTTTAATGAACTTTAACCTTAAGAGAACATTAAGAAATAACTTTGCATAACTTATTGTTCTTAAAATATATTTTTGTTAGCTGGGAACACTAATAATCATTTATTCCAACTATTTCCTGCAATCATGATTTAGTTCAACTGTGAAGGATTAATACTTTTATCAAAACAAACGAATCATGAATTATTAAGGATAATGAAACAATACCGATAAATGATTTTGAATTACCTTTGGACGTGTGTTCTGGTCCGGTGAGGTCGTGACGCGTTTCTTGTCTTGTTGGACCGGGTTTATGATGGGCAGGACTTACAGAAACGAAACTGACCACGAACGCTTTAGATCTCCGTTCGTCACAAAATGATGTTTATTGACTGTATGGAATGACAATTAAATGCATTTATGTTCATGTTTAAACGCCATTTCGTGTGATAATAACCTGTGTTTGATACTTCAAGCACGTGTATTTTCGTTCACATCCACTAGAGGCGGTGATCCTGTTTCACTAATGACGTCACAGATGATTTGCATACCACATTTACATATCGTACCACGTGCACAACGTGTTGCACGCATCAGGATTTATTGTTGACAGTGTTACAGTGTTACAGAGTGTGATTTATGCAATTTTAGAACAAAATTTTATTCTTTCACGGCTGAAAACACGTTAACAAAGCAGAACAAGAGGGTGAAACAACACTTTCGTATCGAATGGTGGAACAAAAGCAGTGCGAAATGTCTTGATTTACCACGACAAAAACAGGAGAACACAAAGGTTTTGGTGAATATCGTTAATCGATTAAATCAGAATATTAGTCGCCGGTAAAATTGAAACGGCATCTTTTATAAACTGAAAAACGATTATGATTCCATGATTTACTTAATCTAATTTTTGTTTGTTCATCAAAATTTGTATTTATTTAATAACTTTTATTCATTTATTTACTCCAACTTAATGCATTTAATAGATGAATGGCAAACTTTAATTTGAATCTGATTATTTATTACACATTTTCTCTAGACTTTCCCCGTTTTGTGCTTTATATATTAGAATAAAAGCAAAAACCCAAGTGACTCAACCCAATGACTCTCAACGTCATTTTCTACTGCATTTATTTGCCAAACGTGACAATTCTCACTTTTCACGAATGATGTTGTTTGTTTGTTTTTTGTTGTTTTTTTGTTTTTTGCTTAACTAACAAAAACTAGTGGTTTTTCAGTGCATTAATATGCAAAACCTGGAAAAAAAAACTCCACGGTTGACACGGCACAGATGAATATTTCATCCAGAAATACAGTACTCACTAAACAAGAACAGAAGCCATTCATATTTTCATACACAGTAAAATCCCCAGAGTTAAATCAACTCTGCTCAGAACACATTTGGTCCCTCTCTAAATAGTGTTAAAGTCACACTGAACTAGAGATTGAACGTCTTTTTATCTTCAGTTGATTTCATCAGTTGTGGTTCTTGTGTTTCTCTGTCCTTCAGTGATTCTGCTTGTTAACAGCAGGTGTTCATCATTACTGCTCAATCATCGCTTAATTAATTGCTTAACTTTAACTCTGCTTCAGTGTGACTTTAACACTATTTAGAGCGCGACCAAATGTGTTCTCTGGGGATTTTACTGTGTAGTCAAATGCATACCCAAAAATCACTCAAGGATGTGCATTTGTAAAGGACATAATTCTACGTAAAATAGTGCAGTAAACGTTCACATTTGTTTTCATGCTCCAATATGAAGGTTTCTATGAGACGGAGTGCTGCATCTTCTCGTGGCGTTTAATCTCAATGTATTTGGCCGACTGATAAGCACTCATGTGATCGATCTTTCCGTTGATGAGGACGGGAAGATGGAGGCGCTTCTCCTCCGAACGCACGAAGCTCTTCTCCATCTTGTGTTCCAGCTGCATGTGATTCTGCGGCGGGAGGCCGAGACACGCCCTGCCGGAGGACAGAGACGCTCATGTGAATATGGAACGCCAAAAGGGTCAAATTTCGGCACTCACCAAACGGCAAAGTACGACGTTATGACCACATTACGCCGTCATTTATGCCGTCTTTTCGTCTAAAACGCCGTTTGGTTAGTGGCGAAATTTGACCCTTTTGGCGTTCCATAGAAACGTTCACGTGAACGCCGTCAGACACGATTTAAAGAGACAGACCGTATCTCACCTCAGGACGTTTTCGATGCACGCGCGCTGCCGGAAGAAGGCGTTGACCACCGGCGCCCCCTGTGGCACGAGAGGAGCTTTGCAGAGGAAGCTGAGCAGCGACAGGACGCTGTGGAAACTCTGGAAAACCGGATCCTCCCGAGTGCAGAACGTGATTCTCTGACACAGTTCTGTCAGGATCACCAGATCCAGGATGATGGGACTGGCCAGCAGGGAGTCCTGAACACAGCGTGATAAATCATTCGATTAGTTCGAGTCGGATGTTAATATTCCTGCAGCGGGAATCGCTGACCTCGCAGGTGTTGTGCAGAGCGATGGTGTTGGTTCCGCCCATCATGATCTCGGAGGTGTACTCGTCCATCGCACGCTTGCTGTCGCCCACATAGGGCACATATTTAATGACCACCTGTTCACACAAACACAGTCATTATTTCGGCATGGAAACATGATGCTATTTTCAAAACGCTACATCAGATCAACTGATATACACTATTGTTCACAAGCTTGGGAAGTCTCTCCATGCATGCATTTATTTGATCAAAAATAGTGTAAAAAATGTGAAATATTATTCTAATGTAAATCATCTGTTTTCTATGTGAATATATAGTCAAATATAATTTGTATCCAGTGATCAAAGCTGAATTACTCTAGTCTTCAGAGTCACGTGACCCTTCAGAAATCACTCTGATATGATGATCTGAAGAAACATTTATGATTATTATCAATGTTGAAAACAAACAAACACTCACACAGTGGTCAGGTTTCTCTCCAGGCCCGTACAGAATCGGGTTGGACCGCACTATATCATCCACCACGTTACTCTTTGAGATCTCTTTCGATCGGAACTGCTGCGGCGCCGACAGATTGAGCCCGTCGTTGTTGCCAAGATGATTATAACTGACTATAGAAGTCGGCTGAAAATGTTCACAACATATATAATTATGTATTATTATTGTGAGGCTTCATGGAAACTACTGACAGACTGGGAAGAGAGGAGCCGAACAACGAAGAACATGAGGAAACTTGTAGCAAAATAGGAAAAATGCTCTTGCCTTGATTCCGGCACTGACCAGGAAGTCCACCAGAACAGACTTGAGTTTAGTCTGGCCGGATTTGAAGTCGTCTCCACTGATGAAGACGCCGCGCTGGACGGCCAGATCCACGGCTCCGGGCACGAACGTGTTCTGCGGGGATCCGTTAATGTACGCGCAACCCTCCAGAATACTGGCCACCGCAAACATGGTGGAAGGAGACACTTCCCCTCCCGTCTGGGACAGAAACACCACAGAACATCAAACGCATCCTGATGATGTGAATTCACATCTACATCAAATCTGTTTCAGTAAAGATGTGAACACCTCCGATTTATGGAGGACCGTAAAAATAAAACGAAGAATCAATTCATTCATTTAATAATTCACACATAAAAATGCCTATACATAAATCCCTTTTATATAGGCAAATAAAGAGACATGTTTATTCAATTCCTGTTTTTAACCGTAGATTAATAGGACAATACAAAAATACATTTGTAAATCATTTTAAATGGATTTTTAAAAAAGGATTTGCCAAATGCTTTTCTTTATCCGTTTGTCAATCGAGTGCTCAAATGCCATTGGACAGCACACACGTGGGAGCAACCAATCAGCTTCCGCCTCAATTTGAAGAGCCGACCCTCTAAAGACGTCAGGCGGATCCTTTTTTAAAAAGCGACTTAAAAATCCATTTACAATTAATTTAAAAAGCCATTTAAAAAGTGATTTAAAAAGTGATTTAAAAATCCATTTAAAAAGTGATTTAAAAAGCCACTTAAAAGCCATTTAAAAATCCATTTACAATTAATTTAAAAAGCCATTTAAAAATTAATCTAAAAAGCCATTTAAAAATCCATTTAAAAATTAATTTAAAAAGCCATTTAAAAATCCATTTAAAAAGCGATTTAAAAAGTGATTTAAAAAGCCATTTAAAAATTAATCTAAAAAGCCATTTAAAAAGCAATTTAAAAAGTGATTTAAAAAGCCATTTAAAAGCCATTTAAAAAATTATTTAAAAATCCATTTAAAAAGCCATTTAAAAAGTGATTTAAAAAGCCATTTAAAAGCCATTTAAAAATTAATTTAAAAAGTCATTTAAAAATCCATTTAAAAAGCGATTTAAAAAGCCATTTAAAAATCCATTTAAAAAGCGATTTAAAAATCCATTTAAAAATCCATTTAAAAAGCGATTTAAAAAGTGATTTAAAAAGCCATTTAAAAGCCATTTAAAAATTAATTTAAAAAGTCATTAAAAAGCCATTTAAAAAGCCATTTAAAATCCATTTAAAATTAATTTAAAAAGCCATTTAAAAATCCATTTAAAAAGTGATTTAAAAAGCCATTTAAAATTAATTTAAGAAGCGATTTAAAAAGCCATTTAAAAAGCCATTTAAAAATTAATTTAAGAAGCGATTTAAAAATCCATTTAAAAAGTCATTTAAAAATCCATTTAAAAATCCATTTAAAATGATTTACAAATGTATTTTTTATTGTTCCATTGATCTACGTTTAAAAACAGGAATTAAACAAACAACTTTAAATACGTCTATTTATTTGCCTATATAAAAGTGATTTATTTATATACACTGTTATGTGTGAATTATGAAATGAATTAATTGATTCTTCGTTTTATTTTTATGTGTCACTCCTGCTCCTCCATACTCCATAGTAATATAGTCGAATATTGTTAACAAATCGAAGCTTATTAACGGAAGTGAATTAAAGCACCTCGATGGTGTTCAGCAGATTCTCCGCCGTGTCATTGACGCCTGGAACCACGTCGCAGAACCTCTCGGTGTTTGCGGTCCAGAGAACGATGACTTTATCAATGCCGCTCTTCTGTCTGAAGTCACAGATGTCTCTGCGGATCTGAGCCACCTGACGGAGAAACACATCTTAGTGACATAAACATCTTCATTTATCTACTCAGTGTTAACAAATGACCTGTTCACCTGTTCTGCTTTGGTTCCTCTGATGAGGTGGTCAGCCCTGAGCTCCTGGTTGGCAGCGATGAATTCTGGGATGTAGACCGAGGGTCTGGGCTTGAGCTGGTCCATGAGTGGGCGGAGCTTCTCTTGCAGGCTCCAGTCCAGAACCTGAGCGCGCTCCATGGCTCTGCCGAGATCCAGAGACGAGATATCCCAGCCTGCACACAAACATCTCAGTCAGATGAGGTCTGGGTCAAAGTGACCTCTTTATAACGGTGTGTTAAAACCGCTTACCGTCAAAAACGATGTCATTTGGATGCACCATCGGCAGCAGATCTCTGAAGGGAACGTAAACCTCTCCGTCAGGTCCGGATCCCAAACACACCGTGGACGATTCCAGCAATGAGCCGAAGTAATTCGCTTTCTGAAAGAAGGACGATGCAAGCTCTTTACAAAGATGACGGAATACTGAGTCTGTACTTGATGTCTAATGAAACATCGACACAGTTTGTTAAATCTCGGACTCTGTACCTTCACGCCGGTCTTGGTTTTCCAGGTCAGACCCAGTTTATTGGCCAGGACAGCAGCTGTGACCGTGGTCCCGTTATTCCCACCCCATCCCACCAGCATCACGCCCAGCCTGGGCACCGTCCTCTCGGTGCGGAAGGTGAACTCGGTGCTGGACGGCGTCACCTGAACAACACATAAACATATGCGTGTAATAATTCCTTTCCAAACGACAGTTCCGCGCGAAATTGTGCGTACGATATAATTCGTTCCCTCGTTTTACTAAATTGTGGGTACGATGTAATTCTTTCAATCGTTTTACTAAATTGTGCGTACGATATAATTCGTTCTATCGTTTTACTAAATTGTGCGTACGATATAATTCGTTCTATCGTTTTACTAAATTGTGCGTACGATATAATTCGTTCTATCGTTTTACTAAATTGTGGCGTACGATGTAATTCTTTCAATCGTTTTACTAAATTGTGCGTACGATATAATTCGTTCTATCGTTTTACTAAATTGTGCGTACGATATAATTCGTTCTATCGTTTTACTAAATTGTGCGTACGATATAATTCGTTCCCTCGTTTTACTAAATTGTGGGTACGATATAATTCGTTCTATCGTTTTACTAAATTGTGCGTACGATATAATTCGTTCTATCGTTTTACTAAATTGTGCGTACGATATAATTCGTTCCCTCGTTTTACTAAATTGTGGGTACGATGTAATTCTTTCAATCGTTTTACTAAATTGTGCGTACGATATAATTCGTTCTATCATTTTACTAAATTGTGCGTACGATATAATTCGTTCCCTCGTTTTACTAAATTGTGGGTACGATGTAATTCTTTCAATCGTTTTACTAAATTGTGCGTACGATATAATTCGTTCTATCGTTTTACTAAATTGTGGGTACGATGTAATTCTTTCAATCGTTTTACTAAATTGTGCGTACGATATAATTCGTTCTATCGTTTTACTAAATTGTGCGTACGATATAATTCGTTCTATCGTTTTACTAAATTGTGCGTACGATATAATTCGTTCTATCGTTTTACTAAATTGTGCGTACGATATAATTCGTTCTATCGTTTTACTAAATTGTTCGCACGATATAATTCGTTCCCTCGTTTTACTAAATTGTGCGTACGATGTAATTCTTTCTATCGTTTTACTAAATTGTGCGTACGATATAATTCGTTCTATCGTTTTACTAAATTGTGCGTACGATATAATTCATTCTATCGTTTTACTAAATTGTGCGTACGATATAATTCGTTCTATCGTTTTACTAAATTATGCGTACGATATAATTATTCTCTATCGTTTTACTAAATTGTGCGTACGATATAATTCGTTCCCTCGTTTTACTAAATTGTGGGTACGATGTAATTCTTTCAATCGTTTTACTAAATTGTGCGTACGATATAATTCGTTCTATCGTTTTACTAAATTGTTCGTACGATATAATTCGTTCCCTCGTTTTACTAAATTGTGGTACGATGTAATTCTTTCAATCGTTTTACTAAATTGTGCGTACGATATAATTTGTTCTATCGTTTTAGTAAATTGTGCGTACGATGTAATTCGTTCTATCGTTTTACTAAATTGTGGTACGATGTAATTCTTTCTATCGTTTTACTAAATTGTGCGTACGATATAATTCGTTCTATCGTTTTACTGTAAATTGTGCATACGATATAATTCGTTCTCTATCGTTTTACCAAATTGTGCGTACGATATAATTCGTTCTATCATTTTACTAAATTGTGCGTACGATATAATTCGTTCTATTGTTTTACAAATTGTGCGTACGATATAATTCGTTCTATCGTTTTACTAAATTGTGCGTACGGTATAATTCGTTCTATCGTTTACTAAATTGTGCGTACGATATAATTCGTTCTATCGTTTTACTAAATTGTGCGTACGATATAATTCGTTCTATCGTTTTACTAAATTGTGCGTACGATATAATTCGTTCTATCGTTTTACTAAATTGTTCGCACGATATAATTCGTTCTATCGTTTTACTAAATTGTGCGTACGATATAATTCGTTCTATCGTTTTATTAAATTGTGCGTACGATATAATTCGTTCTATCGTTTAGTAAATTGTGCGTACGATGTAATTCTTTCTATCGTTTTACTAAATTGTGCGTACGATATAATTCGTTCTATCGTTTTACTAAATTGTGCGTACGATGTAATTCTTTCTATCGTTTTACTAAATTGTGCTTACGATATAATTCGTTCTATCGTTTTACTAAATTGTGCGTACGATATAATTCATTACCTCGTTTTACTAAATTGTGGGTACGATGTAATTCTTTCTATCGTTTTACTAAATTGTGATTACGATATAATTCGTTCTATCGTTTTACTAAATTGTGCGTACGATGTAATTCGTTCTATCGTTTTACTAAATTGTGCGTACGATATAATTTGTTCTATCGTTTTACTAAATTGTGCTTACGATATAATTCTTTCTATCGTTTTACTAAATTGTGCGTACGATATAATTCATTACCTCGTTTTACTAAATTGTGGGTACGATGTAATTCTTTCTATCGTTTTACTAAATTGTGATTACGATATAATTCGTTCTATCGTTTTACTAAATTGTGCGTACGGTATAATTCGTTCTATCGTTTTACTAAATTGTGCGTACAATATAATTTGTTCTATCGTTTTACTAAATTGTGCTTACGATATAATTCTTTCTATCGTTTTACTAAATTGTGCTTACGATATAATTCGTTCTATCGTTTTATTAAATTGTACACGATGTAATTCTTTCTATCGTTTTACTAAATTGTGCGTACGATATAATTCTTTCTATCGTTTTACTAAATTGTGATTACGATATAATTCGTTCTATCGTTTTACTAAATTGTGCATACAATATAATTCGTTCTATCGTTTTACTAAATTGTGTGTACGATATAATTCGTTCTATCGTTTTACTAAATTGTGGGTACGATATAATTCGTTCTATCGTTTTACTAAATTGTGATTACGATATAATTCGTTCTATCGTTTTACTAAATTGTGCGTACGATATAATTCTTTCTATCGTTTTACTAAATTGTGCTTACGATATAATTCATTCTATCGTTTTACTAAATTGTGGGTACGATGTAATTCGTTCTATCGTTTTACTAAATTGTGCTTACGATATAATTCGTTCTATCGTTTTACTAAATTGTGCGTACGATATAATTCGTTCTATCGTTTTACTAAATTGTGATTACGATATAATTCGTTCTATCGTTTTACTAAATTGTGCGTACGATATAATTCGTTCTATCGTTTTACTAAATTGTGCTTACGATATAATTCGTTCTATTGTTTTACTAAATTGTGGGTACGATGTAATTCGTTCAATCGTTTTACTAAATTGTGCGTACGATATAATTTGTTCTTCGTTTTACTGAATTGTTGCTTACGATATAATTCGTTCTATCGTTTTACTAAATTGTGGGTACGATGTAATTCGTTCGATCATTTTACTAAATTGTGCTTACGATATAATTCGTTCTATTGTTTTACTAAATTGTGCGATGTAATTCGTTCTATCATTTTACTAAATTGTGCGTACGATATAATTTGTTCCCTTGTTTTACTGAATTGTGCTTACGATATAATTCGTTCTCTTGTTTTACTAAATTGTGCGTACGATATAATTCGTTCTATCATTTTACTAAATTGTGCGTACGATATAATTCGTTCCCTTGTTTTACTAAACTGTGCGTACGATATAATTCGTTCTATCGTTTTACTAAATTGTGCGTACGATATAATTCGTTCCCTCGTTTTACTAAATTGTGGTACGATATAATTCGTTCTATCGTTTTACTAAATTGTGGGTACGATATAATTCGTTCTATCGTTTTACTAAATTGTGCGTACGATATAATTCGTTCTATCGTTTTACTAAATTGTGCGTACGATATAATTCGTTCTAGCATTTTACTAAATTGTGCGTACGATATAATTCGTTCTAGCATTTTACTAAATTGTGCATACGTTATAATTCGTTTTATCATTTTACTAAATTGTGCGTACAATAGAATTCGTTCTATCATTTTACTAAATTGTGCGTACGATTTAATTCGTTCTATCGTTTTACTAAATTGTGCGTACGATATAATTCGTTCTATAGTTTTACTAAATTGTGCGTACGATATAATTCGTTCTATCGTTTTACTAAATTGTGCGTACGATATAATTCTTTATCGTTTTACTAAATTGTGCGTGCGATATAATTCGTTCTATCGTTTTACTAAATTGTGCGTACGATATAATTCCTCTATCGTTTTACTAAATTGTGCGTACAATATAATTCGTTCTATCGTTTTACTAAATTGTGCGTACGATATAATTAGTTCCCTTGTTTTACTGAATTGTGCGTACGATATAATTCGTTCTATAGTTTTACTAAATTATGCGTACGATATAATTAGTTCTTGTTTTACTAAATTGTGCGTACGATATAATTCGTTCTATCGTTTTACTAAATTGTGCGTACGATATAATTCGTTCTATCGTTTTACTAAATTGTGCTTACGATATAATTCGTTCTATCGTTTTACTAAATTGTGCGTACGATATAATTCGTTCTATCGTTTTACTAAATTGTGCTTACGATATAATTCGTTCTATTGTTTTACTAAATTGTGGGTACGATGTAATTCGTTCAATCATTTTACTAAATTGTGCGTACGATATAATTTGTTCCTTGTTTTACTGAATTTGCTTACGATATAATTTGTTTTATCGTTTTACTAAATTGTGGGTACGATATAATTCGTTCTATCATTTTACTAAATTGTGCGTAATTCGTTCTATCATTTTACTAAATTGTGCGTACGGTATAATTTGTTCCCTTGTTTTACTGAATTGTGCGTACGATATAATTCGTTCTCTTGTTTTACCAAACTGTGCGTACGATATAATTCGTTCTATCATTTTACTAAATTGTGCGTACGATATAATTCGTTCCCTTGTTTTACCAAACTGTGCGTACGATATAATTCGTTCTATCATTTTACTAAATTGTGCGTAAGATATAATTCGTTCTAACATTTTACTAAATTGTGCGTACGTTATAATTCGTTCTATCATTTTACTAAATTGTGCGTACGGTATAATTCGTTCTATCAATTTACTAAATTGTGCGTACGATATAATTCGTTCTAGCATTTTACTAAATTGTGCGTACGATATAATTCGTTCTAGCATTTTACTAAATTGTGCATAGTTATAATTCGTTTTATCATTTTACTAAATTGTGCGTACAATAGAATTCGTTCTATCATTTTACTAAATTGTGCGTACGATATAATTCGTTCTATCGTTTTACTAAATTGTGCGTACGATATAATTCGTTCTATAGTTTTACTAAATTGTGCGTACGATATAATTCGTTCTATCGTTTTACTAAATTGTGCGTACGATATAATTCTTTATCGTTTTACTAAATTGTGCGTGCGATATAATTCGTTCTATCGTTTTACTAAATTGTGCGTACGATATAATTCGGTCTATCGTTTTACTAAATTGTGCGTACAATATAATTCGTTCTATCGTTTTACTAAATTATGCGTACGATATAATTAGTTCCCTTGTTTTACTGAATTGTGCGTACGATATAATTCGTTCTATAGTTTTACTAAATTATGCGTACGATATAATTAGTTCCCTTGTTTTACTAAATTGTGCGTACGATATAATTCGTTCTATAGTTTTACTAAATTGTGCGTACGATATAATTCGTTCTATCGTTTTACTAAATTGTGCGTACGATATAATTCGTTTATCGTTTTACTAAATTGTGCGTGCGATATAATTCGTTCTATCGTTTTACTAAATTGTGCGTACGATATAATTCGTTCTATCGTTTTACTAAATTGTGCGTACAATATAATTCGTTCTATCGTTTTACTAAATTATGCGTACGATATAATTAGTTCCCTTGTTTTACTGAATTGTGCGTATGATATAATCATTCCCTCATTTTACTAAATTGTGTGTACGATAGAATTCGTTCTATCGTTTTACTAAATTGTGCTTACGATATAATTCCTTCTATCATTTTACTAAATTGTGCGTACGATATAATTCCTTCTATCATTTTACTAAATTGTGTGTACGATATAATTCATTCACTCTTTTACTAAATTGTGCGTACGATATAATTCGTTCTATCGTTTTACTAAATTGTGCGTACGATATAATTCGTTCTATCGTTTTACTAAATTATGTGTACGATATAATTAGTTCTCTCGTTTTACTAAATTGTGCGTACGATATAATTCGTTCTATCGTTTTACTAAATTGTGCGTACGATATAATTCGTTCTATCGTTTTACTAAATTATGTGTACGATATAATTAGTTCTCTCGTTTTACTAAATTGTGCGTACGATATAATTCGTTCTATCGTTTTACTAAATTATGTGTACGATATAATTAGTTCTCTTGTTTTACTAAATTGTTCGTACGATATAATTCGTTCTATCGTTTTACTAAATTGTGCGTACGATATAATTAGTTCTCTCGTTTTACAAAATAGTTCGTACGATATAATTCGTTCCCTTGTTTTACCAAACTGTGCGTGCGATATAATTAGTTCTCTCGTTTTACTAAATTATGCGTACGATATAATTAGTTCTCTTGTTTTATTAAATTGTGCGTACGATATAATTCGTTCTATCATTTTACTAAATTGTGCGTATAAGATATAATTCGTTCCCTCGTTTTACTAAATTGTTCGCAATATAATTCTTCCCCTCATTTTACTAAATTTTGTGCACAATATAATAATTCGTTCCCTCGTTTTACTAAACTGTGCACATGATAAAAATAATTCTTTATTTAGTCACAATACAATAATAATATTTTGCGTAACCAAACAGTGGCCGGTATGGGGAAAAAATACAATGGGGGCAAAAAAGGGTGTTACTATATGGGGGCCAACAACTGTTTGGTTACCCACATTCTTCAAAACATCTTTTGTGCTCAACAGAAGAAAGAAGGTCCTACAGGTTCGGAACAACATGAGGGCGAGTAAATGATGACAGAATGTTTGAGTGAGCCTTTAAGAGAACGCCAAAGTTCTGGCAAGATTCCCTGCGAGCTGAAAATACGCAATAATAATAAACTCAAACAAGGAACAAAATGCAAAATGCAATGCAACTCTCCTAATGAAAGTCACAATGCACGCAGAAAGTCACACACTCACAGTGAAGTCGTCTCCATCTCTGCACACAGACGCGGTGTGGTAACAGTAGCGAGACTCGATGTGTTTCTCCGTGTACTTCACATCAGCGCTGTTGACCCGAACTTGCATGATGATGATGATGATGAAGAACCTGCAACATTTGAGACGATCACTAACTGCTTTTCATTCATTGCAATTTATCGCAACGTGCAATAATGAAACATAACATATTATCATATTATAATCATGAGACATACCTTAAATGTTTCCAGAGAAGAATAAAAAATATCTTTAAGCTGGTGTCTGAGAAACTATTCGGATGTGCGCAGGTTTCGCTCACCTGATCCGTCTGGGAGAGTGTCGCACGAGATATATCTGCCTGCAGAACTACGACACAGCAGCGGCAGGGTGACGCTGACCACTCACCGGACCCTTCAGGAGAACCACAAGGCGTAAGCTCCACCCCCGCGCCGGTCTGAAGCTGCTGGCCCGGCGCGGCGGTCCTCTCTCCGCTGTGACGCACGTCTGAACGGCTCTGCAGTCGCATGCCACAGTCTCACTTAATCGCGTGGAGGAGGAGTTTCCAAAAAAAAAAAAACCTTCTCGATTTTTCGACTCGTGGACCAAAATGTGAGGATTTGTGATTCTGGACAATAAGCACATTTCGTGCTGTAGAGATGCATATATAATTTCAAGCCAGCAGCATCAGAATTTTAATGCATTTAATGTGTTAATATCCAGAGAGCAAGTGTTGTGACTCGGCAAAAGAGTCCAAAGAAATGTTCCAAAGCACTTGGAGACGGTGGAAATGTACCAAGTTGGTGAAAAGACAATCAGAGAGTACAAGAATGTTCTAGAAACTCGATGATTTCAGAGAGGCAGTGGAAAATTACTGACAAACATCCTTCCCTCCCT